>JAODAL010009127.1:0-112942 GCA_025379985.1 Phyllomedusa bahiana
CCCTGATCCTCTGAGACAGCTGAGAGGAATTGCCCCACCACCCTGAATATCCCTAGGGGAACCCCTGTAACCGCTCTGACAGGAGACCCAATCGGCAAGTTCAGAACTGGTGACAACCCCTGAGCCACTGTGCTCATCCCTGAAAGGCGCTACTACTGCGCAACACTATAGTAAAGGTACATATGTCTACTATTCCTCAGTAACTCCGTTCCACACAGTATTGCTTGTATATGTTAAAGTGAATTGGGAACATCTTAAAGTTTTTCTGTTGTAATACATCCAACCTCACACAGAGTGAGGTTGTTGTACCCGATTGTACCACTAGAGGGCAGACGAAACCAACTGTTTTCTTCTGAGAACCTTTGCACTACACTGCTAAACAGTTAGGAGACAAATTCACACCCTTGTTCTAGATGGGAAACGAGCAATTGTTTGATCATATAATTAGTACTTACTACTACTTTCCTACACAACCACCCAATTAGTGAGGGAACAGGCCCACCTAGATAACTCTCAGACACGCATACCATATCAATACTGTTGCAGCTCTTATTCTCCGCTATAACCATACTCTTATCACAGGAGACATACAACTGTGGGCGAGACTCCCTCTGGAGTGATTCACTGTAGTGCACGGAAAGATAGCGAAATTAGTACATCGCCAACAGTATAGGAAACAAGGCCTTTTATATCCAGTTATTCCTTATTCACATTACCACCCCTTGGTAGATTCGGGTCCACACCGGAGGTACCTTGAACTATTACATTCCAATTGTTCATAAACTGTTCTGCATTGTGTGTTATTGCATTTTTTTGCCTGTTGAATAAGTAGAATGTAAACAGATTATATCTGGCTCTGAATGCAGCGTACCTGCTACCAAGAAGATTAAGGGATGTAACATATTGTTATACCAATACTGTTAAAATAGTGGGCCAGTAGCACCGCATAAAGCACCTGAGCTTCCCCCTCACAGGTGGAGTTTGCACCTTTACTTCTTTAAACAGAGCATGGACAGATTTGTGCAAAAACGCTCAACCCAAAGAAGCACTAGATCCTCCTCCTTCGCAACATCCAAGGATAAATCTACTCAGTCTCCTACTTCCCAAACAAAGAATCGCAAGAAGTCACTGACAACCTGCCCTCGTCCTCAACAGACCAAGAACCATAACTCTCCAACCAGCGGCCCAAAAACTACAACAAGATACATTGAGGCTCGGGGTGCTGACGCGACACAAGGCGCCGACGCCTCCTCAACAGCTATTTCCATGGCACAAGAGGTTTCAAAATTGCTCCTAACAGTTCTAGATCGCCGCTTCGATCTGATTCAAGACTCCATTAATGGGGCCTTATCGCAAATCAAGTACAACTCCCAAAGAATAGAAGAACTCGAATCTCGCACAAACACCATAGAAAAGGGGAAACCCAAGAATGGAGGGAAACCTCCAGTCCCAGCAAGCCACCATTGCGGCAATCCAGGAAAATTGGGGAGGACCTGGAGAAACCCGGGGAAAACGTAGGAATAACTACGCTTCATCGGCATCCCGGAAACAATATCCCAAGAAGGATTGGCATCATATCTTATCAATGATCTGGCAGAGGTGCTGGAAGTGGAGCTGCCTAAAGATCCCTTAATAGTGGAGAGAGTTCACAGAATGGGTGGGCGTAGGGAACAAGGGGGCAGGCCCAGGCCAGTCATCGCCCGATTCCATAATTGGACTATGAAGGAGAAGGTACTGAGAGAATACAAGCAAAAGAAGGAACTCTTGATAAAAGGAGATCGGATACTAGTGTTCCAGGACTTCTTTCCCCCAGGTTTCACTAAAACGCAAAGCTTCCACCCGGTGTGCAGATTTCTCACGAAAAAAACATTCGTTTTAACTCTTGTACCCCGGGAAAATTGAGAGTGCGGATAACGGCCAAGTAGAAACCTACGACTCAGCAGAGGCAGCATCCAGAAGATTTCTACAAGATGACCCTGACAGGGTTTGAGCGTACGAATAATGCAATGATTACACATTCTCAGAGTGTCATTTAACAGGTGCTGTCCCTTAGCTTTCTGATCTTCTGACCGACACTCGCTGTTGTGGTGCTACTGAGGTCCACAAGCAAGTAAGATACATCACTCATTATTAGGCTACATGAGCCATTTTGTATTGAATTGTTCTTCTTTACTAAGTTACTATAGTTTTAAATGTACTTTTATTATGTGCAACCAATTACTTCATTTTTGATGTTCACAATGTTGACCATCCCGGATAGCTCTGTCGGGTTGGAAGTGGCACACCGACCTCTCCCGCTCTACCTGGATGGTGGAGGTGCTCGCTGGGACGCCTCAGGTCATCCATCCTTTGGGTATGATTCATCGCGAGTCCCACCCTTTCGAGATTCGGGATGAGTACCAACAACCATGGGGGAGAAAATCCCGTGCTCCTGAATTAAATATTATCTCATGGAACGTGGCAGGCCTCAACATCCCGGAGAAAAGGAGAAAAGGAGAAAAGTCCTACAACACTTAAAACGCCTGAAACCAGACATCATATGTCTACAGGAGACCCATTGGAAAACAAACAATTATGTCCCTGTTCGGGCACACTGGCTGGATCCACCCATTGTGGCAACTACTACGAGTAGGGCTAGGGGAGTCGCAGTATACTTTAGAACAGGCATAGTTCAAGAAACACTGGAACAACATGTAGATAAGGATGGGAGGTTCATCTATCTCAGAGTACGCATTGCCCATAAGATTTATACCATCCTTAACTTATATGCGCCTAACACTCCCAATGACCCTTTCTTTAGAGACCTCAGAAATTTTTTGCTTCAAAAAGATTGCGAGAACTTAATACTGCTCGAAGACTTTAACTCGACTTTGATCCCCTCTTTGGACAGATCCAAGAACAAAACTAATAGGGAACCTGGTAGTGCCGCTCTGGAGGACTTGATAGATAGCCTAGAATTGTATGATCACTGGTGAGCAACCAATCCGGGGGACAGATCGTACTCATTTTATTCTAGAGTACATAACACCTTCTCTAGGATCGACTTCACCCTCATCTCTACACAGCTATACTCAAATGTGCAACACACAGATATCCTACCTATAGCTATCTCGGATCACGCGCCCATAAAGTTGATCCTGAGCGCTTCAACCCTCATTAGACATCACAAACAATGTAAATTACCGAGCCACCTGTATGACTCGGAAGAGTTTAAGGACTATCTGGTGGTACAATGGCAACAATTCATAGAAGATAACAAAGCGCAAGATGGGGATGTCCCTTTAATTTGGATGATAGGGAAGGCAGTTTTAAGAGGGATGCTGATAGATTACATGGGGAGAAAGTGGAAAGCCGCCAATACTGCATTTAAAGAGATACACTCCAACCTCCGGAAAACTCAGAACGAGTTTATGGCTTCCCCTACAGATACCCTGAAGGAAAAATTCATAGAAGCGAAACAACTATTTGATACCTTCATGCAGGGGCACACGGTGTGGCACAACAGGATCACGCAAAATCGCTACTATAGATGGGGTAACAGACCGGGGAAACTGCTAGCCAATATGACTAAACCCTGGAAGCCTCGTCCCCCCATCTCGGCAGTCAAATGCCCGAGATCTGGAAGGATTCTCAGAGATCCTGTAGAAATTGAGCAAGCATTCACCGACTATTTTGAGACACTATATAGAGCCACACCATTTGATGGTCAGAAGGTATCATCCTTCCTCAACTCGGTCCGCATGCCCAGTTTATCAGGAGGCCCGCCAATTAATGGAGATGGCAATATCAGAGGAGGAGGTATGCATGGCAATCACGTCTTCTGCCAATGGGAAATCTTTGGGTCCGGACGGCTATCCCGTCGAATTTTATAAAATCCTTAAAATCCACGTAGCACCCTACCTTACGAGACTTTATAACGAGATATATCTAGAATCCAGGGTAATTGCTTGCTTCTTTGATTCCACCACCATTTAAATACCAAAACCAGGCAAAGATTCTTTACTAGTAGCTTCATATCGACCTATCTCGCTATTAAATGTCGATTATAAATTACTGTCCAAGATCTTAGCCAGCAGACTTCAGAATTTTCTCCCCAACATTATTCATCCTCACCAATCGGGATTTCTAAGTAACAGACATTCCACCAGGAATGTCAGGTTGGCGACCACGGCTATACTAGCAGCTCAGGAGCCGAGTCATCCAACGGCGATGCTTTTGAGCTTGGATGCCGAAAAGGCATTTGATAAAGTATCCTGGCCTTTTCTGGATGCCGCTCTGGCATGCCGTGGATTCAGCCATACGTTCACTGCATTCCTGGACTTACTACACCTAAATGCGACGACGTCTATAGTGCTGAACGGCCGCCCATCACCAATAATAGATCTCTTCCAGGGCACTAAACAAGGTTGTCCGTTATCACCTATTTTATTTAATCTATCACTAGACCCCTTGCTGTATCACATCACACAGTCTCCTACCTTTCATGGAATCTCGAAGGATGGCCAAGAGTTAAAGCTGTCTGCTTACGCGGATGATCTTTTATTAATGATCACTAACCCTAAAGACACCTTGACAGCCGTCCTGAGAGACATCCAGGAAGTGGGTGGACTCTCCGGGTACACAATAAATCTGGACAAAAGCGAAGGCCTTCTCTTGAAAGGCCCAACACAGCCCTATGGTCCTCAGATTACCATATCCGATGGTGTAAAATGAGTCTCAAATATCTAGGTGTCTTCCTCCCGCGAAATTTGTCAAAACTTTATACCGAAAACATGGACAAATACACTAACGCCCTTCAGCGCACTCTGAGGTCCTGGGACTCCATTCCGCTGACCTTTATTGGTAAAGCCCATCTTCTAAAGATGGTTGAGTTCCCGAGGATACTCTATTTATTTAATATGCTCCCGATTTATTTAAAGCCCAGGGAAGAAAAATCAATAAATGCAGCATATCGGAAATTAATTTGGGGGGGAAAAAGAGCGTTTATCCAGTTTCATATTTTGCAACAACACAAACTTAATGGGGGCCTGGGTTTCCCCAATATTCGATATCACAACCTTGTGGCTCTGAACCGATACGTCGCGGACTGGTCTCTCCAAACAGCGGTATTCACCTTTCCGGCCCTAGATCAATTATTTTTACCTAATATCTCGCCCATAAACTTCCTACACCTACCATATGATTAAATCCCGGAGACAACGAGACAAAACCCACTTCTCATGCCGATCTGGCGGACATGGTGGAAAACCAGAAAGATGAAAGGCATCTCACGCACTCACTCTACAAATTTATCCTTCATGAATAATCCGGGATTTCAAAGGGGTACCCCACACAACACGATGATTAAAAAGCTGGAGGAGCTAGGCATGCGGACAGTAAGCCAATTCATAAACCCTGCCACTCACAAGACATACTCCTTTGCAGAACTCCGCGACATCTTCCCTACAATAACCTACCCCTTCTTCACATACCTGCAAATACGTAGCTATGTTAATGTAGTCATACAGAACATGTCACAACTGAATTGGGATTCCCAGTTCGAAAAAATCATCCTGAAACCCCCGATGCGCCGGGCACATCTCTCGCTCCTATACAAATATTTATGGGACGCACTCGATAATCTTACTCAATCCCAATTAAAGAAATGGCAGGAGTTAGATCCTTCCCTCAGCCCAGACATGATCTTAGCGGCGGTAGCTGAGTCTCTTAGGTTCCTCCCTGCAGCGAGGTACATGGAAATGACCTTAAAAATCACACACAATGCGTATCTCACGCCGATCAGAGGCCACAGAATGGGGATTTATAAGTCAAGCAGCTGCTTTAAGTGCAACTCCCCAGAAGCGACACTATTCCACTGCTTATGGGAATGCCCAGAGATCCAAGTATTTTGGGACAAAATAGGGTACTATATACGGAGATTCCTCATACACACATTTCTGCCTTCGGCCCCCTGGGCGCTTTTTGGATATGTCGATGGGGAAACGGCAGGCTATACCCGCGGAGAAAGACACTTATTACACATACTCTCAGCGGCCGCCAGGAAAGCGATTTTACAGCTATGGATCCAGCCGGTGTGTCCGAATATACAGCTGTTTTTCAACAGATGCTTTTACCTCTTACGAATGGACTGGATCGAGGCGGTTCAGAAGAAAGAAAAGAGGGTACGATCCTTCTTTGCTTTGTGGGGAAGGTTAATCAATACTCTACCAATAGGGACCCGACAAAATTTAAAGACCTACTTTGAAAGTACAGGATGGTATTTGGGACAACAAATGGCAGGAAGGGAACCGATACATTTGCAAGAGGATGTTAATTGTCTCGCTGGCCCCGACATAGATACCCTGATGACGGAGGAAGCATCTGGTCTTTTGAACTAACTATAGCAGTATAGGGTTGACACGAGAGTGACTTAGAACACCTCTTGCCCTTTCACAAAGTAGGATTCTCTTACTCCATCAGTTGAAAAACCCAGGAGACCTGCCGATGCCATATTCAGAAGCACGGGGAGGACTAATCTCACTTTTCACTCAACTCACCTTTCTCCTTCTGGATCTTGAGGACAATAGATATAGAGGAGAAATAACTTCACGAGAAGAGGGGAACGGGGGGGTCGGTGGAGCCACGGAAATAGAACAGGTGGAGCATGGGATAGGCACCAGAGCCTGTCCACAGTTTGGAGTTGGAATAAAATGATAAAAAGTAACACTTCCATTACTGGTGCTTAACCGGCATTCACTTGACCAGGCACTACGTGTTAGATATTACGCAAAAAGAATGTCAATATTCATGTCTGATGTTTATTACAACTGTTATTCTTTTGGAACCTAGGTTACAAATGCAAAATCACTTGTTGTTCTATAATGATTCCATCTTCTGTATGTATTATGACATGCTATTTTGAATTTTGTATACTTGTGATTGGAATTTAATAAAACTGTTTAAACGCTTTATTTAAGACTCTTTTATAATGGAAGAATCAACAGATAAATGTTTTGACTCCAAATGAACCAACTAACACGCTTAATTAACCCTTGAGTATAAATTGCGCTCCAGAAATCAACAGGAAAAATGTACTTGTCTTTGGCGTTTAAAAACACCGTGTATTTAAATGAATATAAAAGCACAAACACGCTTAATTAACCCTTGGATATAATTTGCGCTACAGAAATCACAAGTAAAAAATCAACTCGTATGTGGTATGTAAAAACGCCATGTATTTTACTGAATATGAAAGCACAAACAGGCTTAAATAACCCTTGGATATAAATTACGCTACAGAAATCACCAGTAAAAAATTAACTCGTATGTGTAAAAACGCTATGTATTTTACTGAATATGAAAGCACAAACAGGCTTAAATAACCCTTGGATATAAATTGCGCTACAGAAATCACCAGTAAAAAATTAACTGGTATGTGGCGTGTAAAAACGCCGTGTATTTTACTGAATATGAAAGCAAAAACAGGCTTAAATAACCCTTGGATATAAATTGCAGTACAGAAATCACCAGTAAAAAATTAACTGGTATGTGACATGTAAAAACTCAGTGTATTTTACTGAATATAAAGGACACACAGGCTTAATTAACCCTTGGATATAAATTGCGTTACATAAATCATCAGGAAAAAATTAACTGATATATGGCATGTAAAAACGGCATGTATTTTACTGAAAATGAAAGCACAAACAGGCTTAAATAACCATTGGATATAAATTGCGCTACAGAAATCACCAGGAAAAATTAACTGGTATGTGGCGTGTAAAAACGCTGTGTATTTTACTGAATACAAAAGCACAAACAGGCTTAAATAACCCTTGGATATAAATTGTGCTCCAGAAAACAACAGGAAAACACCCCTAAAAGACCTCATATTGGAAACTACAACGCTTATGGAATATATCCAGTGGTGTAGTGAATATATCGATCCCACAGATGTTTCACAAATTGTTTAGAGTTAGACTCTGAAAATGAAAAATTTATTTTTTTCCAACCATCTGCAATTTTAGCTGAAATTTTTTTACAAGTAATCCTGGAAAAAGAGTACCCCAAAAGTTCGACAATACCATAAATGTTAGTGTAAACTGCTGTTTGGGCCCATGGCAGGGTGTACAGGGGAGGGTGTGCTATTTAGCTTTCGGAAGGCAGATTTTGGCGGGTGCCATGTCGCATTTGAATAGCCTGCAAAGTTCCAGAACAGGTAAAAACCTCCAGAAGTCACCCCATTTTGGATTCAACACCCTCATCGATCTCATCTAGGGGTGTATTGTGCATTTTAGGCACACAGGTGTTCCATAGTTTTTTTTAGTGTTGGGCCATGAAAATGGGAGGGGGGAAACGCAGCCCCGCCATTGTTTTTTGGGCTTCATTTTTACAGTGTTTGCTGTGCGTTATAAATGACAGGATAACTTTACTATGGGGGTCGTTACAATTACAATGATAAAAATGGCATATAGTTTTTTATGTGTTATTGCTTTTACACAATAGAAATGCGTTTATAAAAATTGCGTTTTTATATCGTCATAGTCTGACAGCCAGAACGTTTTTATTCTTCTGTGTATGGAGCTGATACCAATGATATTGGTATCATTATGGGGATCATATGACACTTTGATTGCTTTTTATTGAGGTTTTTGTGAGGCATTTTTAACAAAATACAGCAATCCTGGCAGTGTTTTTTATTTTCATTGTTTACAGCGGTCACCATGCAGTATAAATGACATACTAGCTTTACTCAGCAGGTCGAAACTATAACAGCGATACCCAACTTGTATTCAAAAAGGAAAACATGTTTTTGCATCTGCATAGTCTGAGAGCCATAATTTTTTTTTATTTTTTTTGTGTACGGAGCGGTGTATGGGATTGTTTTATTTAGGGATGAGTTGACTTTTTTTATTGGTATCATTTTTTGGGGGAAAAGGTTTTTTGATTGCTTTTAAAGGAGTTTTATCGTTTGAACTGTTCGTGCTGTTCAGCTAATTCTCTGAGATTGAATTTGAAATCCAGGGGCAAGTCTCTCCTGTCAGCAGGCGTGTCTCTCCTCCCAGAAGGCGTGTCTCCCCTCACTGAAAATACTGCTTTCTTAGTAGTGTTGTTTTTTATTTTACTTTTTAGCGTCATTCATCATGCAGCATATGTGACAAGTTACTTTTACTCTGTGGGTCGATACGATTACGGCGATACCCAATATATAGTTTTTTTTTTTCTATTTTGAAGTGCTTAAAAAAAGTGTTTTTATTATGTAAAACGATATTTATGCATTGCAATATTCTGATAGCCATAATCTTTTTATTTTTCTGTATACAGAGCTGTGTATGGACTTTTTTTGTGGGGTGAACTGATGTATTTATTGGTATCACTTTAGTATTTATATGACTTTTTGATCGCTTTTTATTCCAATTTATGTGCTGTGGGATGAGCGAAAATCACTGTGACTGTCTCTTTTTTTTAAAGCTGTTCGGCATGAGGGTTAAATAATGTGACAGATTTATAGGGTCAGTCGTTACGCATGCAGCAATACTGTACAAAATATGCATACTTTGTTTATTTTTTAATCTCTTTTGAGAAGTATAACCTTAAAATCATTGTCGTCTGAATGATGACAATGATTTCATACAGCACTCAATGAGTACTGGACTTGTCAAATTATTTTACCGTATTTACAGGGCAAACATCAATGAATTTATGCGCCGAAGTACACCTCGCAAACACTTTGTGTGAATATACCCTAAGGCTATGTTCACACGGCTTAACTGCGGGGCGTAATTACGCCCCGCAGTTGCGCCGTGTGGCCGGGGGCGGGGCGGGAGGGGGGGCCGGCACTTCGCCGGCCCATAGACAATCACTGCTAGCGGTGCGTATACGCCGCTAAAAAGTGACATGTCAATTATCTCCCCCCTCGGCGGATTCGCCGAGCGGGGAGAGGAGACGTAATCCATAGTTCTCTATGAGAACTGTGGATTACCGTAATGAATGGGCCGTTTTCAGCCCGTAATTAGCGTACTTCGGCGCGTAATTACGGACCGAAATATGGCCCATTTTAAGCCGTGTGAACATAGCCTACGGGTGCGTTCCCACGGCAAGTGCCAAATACTGGTCGGTTATGCGACCGAAATTTGCACTGTTTTGCGGCCGTCCCCACGGCCGCGCGGGGGGGACGGCTTTTCTCTGTGATGAGCGAAGAAAAGCCCTCCGCTGTCACATTGAAAAGCACATATTCTGTCCGGAAACCGGACGGAAGAATGTGCTTACACAATGTTTTGCAAAACTGCAGGGCGGAAAACCCGTGCAGTGGGAACTGCTGCACGGGTTTTCCATAGAGCCCCGTTCTGTTCATTTTCGGCCGGTTTTTCAGGTGGTCTGCAAAACCGAAAACTGCCTGAATAACCGGACGAAAACCCGTGCAGTGGGGACATGCCCTAAGACTGTCTTTGTTGCTCATAGAACTAAGCAGAGCTTAGATTTCATTTCTTATAATGCTCTGGAAAAATGGAATTTGAGTTCTGATTGGTTGTTACAGGCATTGAAGACATTTTCCATTTCTTACACAAGACAGTTTTCATAAATGATGCCCATTGTATTTAAAAATACCAAAATAAAGCCACTTAATAATGAAACTTAAGATAAACCAGTGATATCCAATAATCATGAGGAAACAAATACATAATTCATGAATCTTTATTGGAAAACATTTAAAAGAATTCTTTACATACCGTGTTTCCCCGAAAATAAGACACCCCCGAAAGTAAGACATAGCAGAGATTTTGTTGAATTCCCTAATATAAGGCACCCCCCGAAAATAAGACATAGCAGAAATCATGAGAGGGTTGAAGGACCTGTGACAGGAGGTCATGTGACTGTGATGTCACCACAGGTCCCAAACATCCAAAGGAGAGTAGACAGAAAGTACATGTAAGTAACAGAGGGAAGAGGGGGGAGAACAGAGCAATGATACTGACACACACACAACTCACAGGATGACTGATGGGGCATGCTGGAACGTCCAGTTCTACAGGTCCCAGCATGTCACATTTGCCATCCTTTGAGTTAAGTCACTGCAGCTGCCATAAAATGTCCTTTACATACACATATCCTATGGTTTGTGACATATATCCTATGGTTTATATCCTATGGTTTGTGTATATATATATACACACACACACACACACACTAGTATAGCATGCTATAATTTATTCATTGAAAAATAAGACACCCCCTGAAAATAAGACGTAGCACATCTTTAGGAGCAAAAATTAATATAAAGGACGCTGTCTTATTTTTGGGGAAACAGGGTAGTAAGATAAAATCGGACAACAGTCATAAGATGGGGAAGAGAAAACCATTTCCAAGCTGAATAAGTAATACATTACTAACAGGATCAAGGAAGTAACAAGCAAAAACCAAGTAATTAAAGATAATATAGCAAATTAGGCTAGGATATAAAAAATATAATAAATAGAAAAAGGGACCATAAATATACAGTATCTCACAAAAGTGATTACTCCCATCACATTTTTGTAAATATTGAAGTTAACACTTTCATAAAATGTACAGTGTACAGCTTATAACTGTGTAAATTTGGGATGCTCTCAAAAAAACTCAACACACAGCCATCAATGTTTAAACTGCTGGCAGCAAAATTACACCCCTAAGTGAAAATGGGCAAATTGTGCCCAAAGTATTAATATTTTGTGTGACCACCATTTTTTTCCAGCCTTAACTCTCTTGGGCATGGACTTCACTAGAGCTTCACAGTTTGTAGCCACTGGAATTCTCTTATACTCCTCCATGACAACACAACGGAGCTGATGGATGTTAGAGACCTTGAGTTCCTCCACCTTCCATTTGAGGATGTCCCACAGATGCCCGGGTTTCGGTTTTAGGGCTGGAAACATGCTTGGCCAGTCCAGCACCTTTGGCCTTATTTTCTTAAGCAAGGCAATGGTCGTCTTCGAGGTGTGTTTAGGGATGTTATTATGTTGGAATATCACCCAGTGACCCAGTTTGTGAAAGAAGAGGAACATGCTTCAGTATGTTATAGTACATGTTGTCATTCATAGCTCTCTCAATGAACTGAAGCTCCTCACATCCACCAGCACTCATGCAGCCCCAAACCATGACACTCCCACCACCATACTTGGCTGTAGGCAAGACACACTTCTCTTTGTACTCCTCATTCATCTAGGGGTGCATTGTGCATTTTGGGCCCACATATATTTCACAATTTTTTGTAGCACTGAGCCATGGAAATGAAAGAACAATATGTATAAATGACATAATAACCTTACTATATGGGTCTGTACATTTACAGCAAAATAAAATGTATTTAGGTTTTTATGCTCTACTACTTTTACACAGTAGAAATTTGTGTTTTTAATTTGTCATAGTCTGACTGACAGCCATAACTTTTTTAAACTTATTTTTCTGTCTGTGGAGATGAAAAAGGGGTGGTTGTTTGCAAGTTGAGTTGACATTTTCATTGATACCATTTTTGGGTTCATATGATTCTTTGATCGTTTTTTAATCAAGGTTTTTGGGAACAGAATGAACAAAATACAGCAATCCTAGTAGTGTATTTTATTTTCACAGTGGTTATCATGTGGTATAAAAGACGTTAATTTTACTCAGCAGGTCGATATGATTACAGTGATGCCAAATTTATATTTTGTTTTATGTTTTACTGCTTTTACACATTTAAAACACTTTTATTTAAAAAAGAAAACACGTTTTTGCATCACCATTGTTTCAGAGCCATAACTATTTTATTTTTCTGCATAATGAGCTGTGAAATGGCTTTTTTTATGGGTTGCAGGTTCCATTGGTACCATTTTGGGGTACACATGACTTTTTAATTACCTATAAATCCATTTCTGTGAGGCAGAATAAAGAAAATACAGCAATCCTAGTAGTGTTTTTACAACACTCACCTTGCAGTATACATGACATGTTCGTTTTACTTTGATGGACGATATGATTACAGTGATACCTAATTTATATCTTTTTCTACGTTGTAGTACTTAAAAAAGTTTTTATTTCGTGAAACAATATTTATGCATCGCTGTATTCTGAAAGCCATAACTTTTTAATTTTTCCATGTATTGAGCTGTGTAAGGGCTTTTCTTTTGCAGGACAAACTGACATTTTTATTGGCACCACTTGGTGTTCCTTATGACTTTTTGACTACTTTTTATTCTATTTTATGTGCAGTGAGATTAACAAAAATCGCTATACTGCTATTGTGTTTTGTTTTAATTTTTTTTCAGCGTTCATGATGTGGGTTAAATAACATGAGTGATTTCTAGGCTTGTTTGTTATCCATACAGTGATACCAAATATGTGTACTTGTTTTAATTTTTTTCACTGCATTTGTAATGGGGAAAGGGCGGCCTGTGTGATTTACTGTATTTTTTTTCACACTTTTACTTTTTATTTATTTATTTTTTATTTTTTTCACTTGTATCACCCTGGGACTCTGTGATTATAATATCACTAGAACAGTACATTGCAGTACATGACTGTGCTGCAATGTATTTTTCAACTGTCACTCAGCCTGTCACTCAGGGCGTGCAAGGAAGAAAGCACTGTTTGGATTTTGGCAGTCAGATTTTGGTGGGTGCCATGTCGCATTTACAAAGCACCCAAAGTACCAGAACAGGTGAAATCTTCCAGAAGTCACCCCGTCTTGGATTCAACACTCCTCGGGGATCTCATTTAGGGGTGTATTGTGGATTTTGGGTGCACAGATGTGTCAATGTTTTCTTTAGCCACGAAAGAAAAACAAAACCTGCTGTTCCGCTATTGTTTTTTGGGCTTCAATTTTACAGCGCTCGCCATGTGGCATAAGTGACTAGATAACTTTACTATACAATTACAATTATATAAATTTGATGTAGCTTTTTATGTTTTGCTACTTTTACACAATAGAAATGCATTTGTAAAAAAATGTTTTTTTATGTCACCATAGTCTGACAGCCATAACATTCTTTTATTTTTCTGTATACAGAGCTGATTAAGGGCTTGTTTCTTGTGGGATTAACGTTTATATTGATACCAATATGGGGTTCATATGACACTTTGGTTTCCTTTTATCAAAGTTTTTGGGAGACGGAATGAACAAAATATAGCCATCCTGGTATTGTATTTTTTACAGTGGACACTGTGCGGTATAAATGACATGTTCTTTACTAAGCCGTTCGATACGATTACAGCAATCCCCAATTTATATATACTTTTTATGTTTTACTGCTTTTACACAATAAAAAACACTTAAGTAAAAAAGAAAACATGTTTTTGCATTGCCATAGTCTGAAAGCCATAACCTTTTTTTTTTTTTTTTTCTGTGTAAGGGCTTGTTTTTTGCGGGATGAGTTTACATTTTTATTGTACCATTTTAAGGGACACATGACTTTTTGATTGCATTTTAATCTGTTTTTTGAAGGCAGGATAAAGAAAATACAGCAATCCTAGTAGTGGTTTTTTATTTTCGCCATACAGTATATGTAACATGTTGTTTTGTTGTTTTTTTAAGTTGTAGCAATTTGAAAAAGAAGGTTTTTGTATGGTTCTCTGGTGATTATGCCAACTGTCATTCAGCCTGTCAGGCTCTGCCGCAGGGCACAGCCTGACAGGAGTTCGTCATGGACAGCTCGGAGGCCATTGTGCTCCCTCCAGTTTTTATGACAACCACCAGAACCCTGCAATCTCACAGAGCTTCCAATGGAGTACAGAGGGAGCCTCCCCTCTCTGTAAAACGTCAGCAGCTAAGGGGTTAAACGGCCAGGAACTGAATTATCGCTGCTCCAAACCACAACTGCTGTCAATCACCGCCGGGCTTCCGCAATGATCATGCGGGCACAGCTCCTGTGCCCACATGATAGCATGACATTCCTGTATGTCATGGTGTATGAACAGGCACTGCACCAAGAAATGCAGGAACATCAAGGTGGGTTAAGGGATTAAAAGTCTCATCTATGTATGATACTGTAATACTTTTAAATAATAGTCATGCAGTTACCAAATAATACACCTATAAATATCTCACCGTACATATTACCATCAAGCTGTTACCAAAAAAAGCACTGAAATACGCCCTAAGATAAGCCTCAAACAATGTTCTTTGCAGCTCTCATTGATTCCCATGTAAAAGATGCGGCATCATTCACATGACCTGTATTTGCTAGGCATATTTAGGGACAATTTCACTTGCATAAATTTAAGTGCCTTCTCAATTCTTGAGGTATTTACGCGTGTGAAATCCCCATTGACACAATGGTGGAGCGTATTTGCGGCTCGTAAACGCAGCACAATACTATCTTAACTATCTTGAAAAAAATACACTTAAAATACACCTCTACTCAGGCGTATTTTAAAAGCTCATTTTAAGGTTTAAATTTACACTTCAAAATTACGTTGTGTGAACATACCCTAAAGGAGTGAAAGAAAGTCCACTGAAAAGTTGCTTATAAAGTTTCCAGCTCTTCTGCACTTAATTAATTTGGAGTGCTGCTGTTTTTTTGCTTTTATATAATATTGTTATATTGCCATTGTCTGAAGGCTTGCACATACCTGACCATATAATGCTGCTTACCTTTTTTCTTTAAAGATAGATAGATAGATGTATCCATGTCTGTGTATGAACTATGTCAAACATCTATCATGCCAGTAAAAGATATACACATATAAACACAAACCGATTCTACACTGAATTATTTTGGTTGAAATAAACTGTATGTATGTATAATTATTTCTGCTGTTTTATTTTTAGGAAGTTTCTGGGTTTTTCATATGTTTGACCAAAAGGAAGGAAAATGTGCTACAAACCTTTACTTATTTGCATATGGCATTCTGACATTTGAATGGATCCTTTTATGGCTGGCATGTATGTGTTATTACTGTTGTTCCAATCATGAAAGGTTAGTACCATAATGTTCAGTATGTTACACTATATTGATGCTGTAAGGTAATATTTGTAAAACAAGTAATTGAATACAAAGTTTATAAGAATCAACCTAAATACAGTTATTTTACATTTTGTAATGTTTTTTTTAACATTTATTATTCAAAAATCCCTATGATAGGTATACTGTAATGTTTTCATCTGTCCATAAGTCAAAGGTATGTGCATAGTGTGTAGATTTAATATACAATGACATACTTTACACCAAAATGATATTTTTTTAATTTACCGAACAGCATGACATAAGTTGTCACATTACAGAAATATACAGTCATTAAAGGGGTTGTCTCACCATGCCTCAGGCTCACACTTTCTGGTTAAGCTGTAGGTGGGTCTACAGCAGTGATTGACATATCATCTCTGATGTTCCTTGCTGATCCTGTTAGAGAGACATGAGTGCTGAAGGTTTACAAACAGCAGGGCGGAAAGCTACAGTTCTCTAAAGCATTAAAGTTTGTCAGTCAATAATGTAAACAAGCTACCATCTTTCAGATAAGAAACACAGCAGTGATATCACTTTTCTGGCTAAGGCTATATTCACACAGTATGCGCCGCAATACGCTGGCAGCTTTGGGAGGCGCGCTGATCTGTGCGTCCTTCCGAAGCACGGGGGGGCGGCAGCCCGCCGGTCCCATTGACATGCATTACTCGCGGCGCGTAATCGCCGTGAATAATTAACATATCACTTATCTCGTTGGCGTACAATTATACTATATGCGCGGGGGGACGAGGCGTAATCCATAGTTCTCTATGAGAGCTATGGATTACCGTAATTGTGGCACTGTTCCTAACTCAGAAGAGAAGCAAAATCAGAACAGCAATGTATTTGGTAATAGTCTTTATTTACCTTTGCCCACATGTGGTAATCAATAAAACGGGAATACCCCTTTAAGAAAATTGTTGGTTTTGCACAACAGATTCCACCATTTAATTAATTTTTTTAAAAAAATTAGGAAATCATTCAAATAAACTTTTAATACTTCCATAGGAATTGAGAAAGTAAGAGGTGTGGCTTGGTCCTTCATGGTAAGAGAGCTCTGACTAGTATAAACCAAAAGCAGCTTAAATAAACCTCTGAACTATATTCTTTTGGGCTCAACAGGGCTATAAAAGTCCTTTATGTCTCTGGGAACAAGCAAGACTTAACTGGACTGTGAAATACTTACCTGGAGCGGCACACATACTAAAGTGCATCTGGGCCACGGTCTACATCTGCCAGTCTGTAGTCTCACTTATGATCTCCCAGCTTTAATGGAGTAGCTACAAAGCTCCGGTGCACAGTGTGGAGACCACCGGAGGCCTGAGGATCACCATTGGGTGTGCATACAGAATTGCAGCATGGAAACCTACATGACCGAAAGTCGGGGACCGGCCTCTTACAGCATTGCTCCCTTCCTTTAATACAGTAAGAGCGAAGTGTCCCAACACTCCAATGGCAGTTTCTTGTTCTATTTTGCGGCAAACCCACTTTTTACGCCATATTCTTGTTGTAAAAAGACTGTCGTACACCAAAACTAGGTGCATTATACGCCGTTAATGACACTTTGTAATGCGCCTAAATATGGTGCACTGTGCGCCCCCGTCACGAAATGCGCATATTGAGGTGCCTTACATATGTTATGCACCCCCGTCGGGGAATGAGCCTCGACAGACGCATACCATATACTACCAATGATATGCTATGTGCCGAGTGTTGAGCAATGCCCCCTTTTTTGATGCAATGCGCCCTTTTTTGATACGATGTGCCATTTTAGGTGCATTAAGTAATTTATGCAAGGTATACCTGACACCAATTTTTAGAAAGTATCAGACTTTCAGGCGCACTTTACACTGATTTAATGCGCCTAAAACTGGCATAGATACGCCAATTTCGGACATGTCGCCCTAAATACTTACCTGAGCAGAGTCTGATACAGTTAAAGACTCAACTGGCCCCATATAAGCAACCCTATCATATATAAGCTGTGACTGGAGTCCTTCCTGGTACTCGATTGCTTTAGCTGTAAGTCTCTGGTTTATTTATCTGTCAGGCTGGATACTATCCTCCACAGCACCCCTTTCTAAATAATTATTATACCAAAACCTACTGATGCTCCTTTCTCTATTGATTTGTTGCACTTAACATACTGTACTTTGCTGTGACCACTGTACCGGTTGACTGATATCCTTATACTGACAAAGAATTGATTCTTCATAACTAGTTTGTATATCAATATCTCTCCCTCTGGTTCAGAATTATTATGTTTTATTAGAACATCTGCACAGCTTAAAACAAAAAAAGGAGAGAAAGAGTATTTATGTACCTACGCCACTAAGCACTCCTAGAACATGGGTGGCACTTCACTGTGAAATACAAAGCCTAAACCGACAAAACCGATTATTTCCATAAGTATTTCTATAAACCTTTGTCAAGGTCTCATTAAAGAGACAGGTTATATATCCCTTTCTCACCTATGTCTTCAGCATCCTAACATCCTGAATCGGTACACATGAATCAACAAGATTATTCAGATTCTCTAAGAAATACAGAACATAAATTGCAACGTCTTTGGTCATTCAGAGAAATGCTCTAAGAACTGACATACAAGCATTGGTGTCTAGAACTGAACATGTGGAAAGAAAAATGGCGGAGTTTAAAACATCTCACAATTTGCTTATAGAGTCAAACTCAGCACTAGAACTGAGGATAGGTCACAACACAATAATATTAGATTAAGAGGAATTCTGGAATCAGTCAACCAGAAGATGCTCCCTCAGTTTTTGATGGACTACCGTTCTTCCAGATGCAACAGATTTAGACCTCACTATGGACCGTATATACAGACTTCAAAAACCTAAATATTTGTTACCATCAATATTGTGCAATGTTATTGTGAAAATCAATTTTTTCTGCACTGGAATGTCAAGAAATGTTCCAAAATATATCCATCTTCTTTGATCTCTAAGGAAGAACAATGCTGAAAAGAAAATAATTCACTCCTGTAACAAGAATCTTGAGAGATGATAGTATTAGTTATAAGTGTTGAGTGAACCGTTTGAAAAAAGGTTCATTCGAGTCGAACTTTATGGATTTTTAGAACGCGAGCTGAACCGAGTTTTTTACGGTAGTTACAGTAAAGTTCACATTCGACACCTGCGTTCACCGCAGCATTTTTTACTTTCCTTTTGAGCTGCTTCCTGTACTTTTGGCACCATCCAATCAGTACAGACAATCGAGTGTCCAAGTGTCCAAAAATGTCACCAGTGAGGGTGTAGGGATCTCATTGGCTGCTGAAATCACATTCTCTGTTCTATGTATTACACTGTATTTCCTGTTGATCGCCATTTCTAATTCAAGCTCAGTACTGAACACACTACTCTCTGTGTCTGCATGCTTGAATGCATGTAGTCACCTAATTTCACAGCGATTTTAGAAAGGAAAAGCTGCTAGTTAGATTATTTAGGGAATGGAGGACAGTAAACTTAGGGAAGTATACACAGCAAAAGTTAGGGAGTTTTAAATTGCTGTCTGCATTTTTCACATCTTCAGTCTGAGTGCCCAAAAGTGCATGTCTGCTGTTTTGGGGGTACAGCCATTGGAGAAGACACAGTTAGCACCATTGCAAATTATAGTGATTCAAAAACAGTTGTGATTTGATGTTTTGCTGCCAGGGTTCTTCCATAAGACCTCATTCTACAGATATTCCATAGAAAAAAATTATATTTCTAATCCTATTTGATATTTGCCAATTATAGGGATTCTACAACAGTTATGATTTGCTGTTTTGCTGCCAGAGTTCTTCCATATGACCAAGTTCAACAGATATTCCATTGAAAAAATTATATTTCTAATCCTATTTGCTAGTTGCAAATTATAGGGATTTAAGAACACTTGTGATTTGCTGTCTTGCTGCCAGGGTTCTTCCATAAGACCCCATTCAACAGATATTCCATAGAAAAAATATATTTCTAATCATATTTGGTAGTTGCCAGTTATAGAGATTTAAGAACACTTGTGATTTTCTGTCTTGCTGCCAGGGTTTTTTCATAAGATCCCATTTTACAGATATTCAATGGAAAAAATTCTATTTCTAATCCTATTTGCTAGTTGCAAATTATAGGGATTCAAGAAGAGTTCTGTGTCGCAGTGTTGCTGCCAGGGTTCTTCTTTAAAACACAGTTAACAGATATTCCATAGAAAGAAATTTATTTGTAATACTATTTGCTTGCAACAAATTTTTGGCATTCAAGAAGAAAACTTTATTTTTCCAGTGTTTGAAGCAGAGATCTTCCATAAGAGACCGTTAACAAATGTCCCATAGAAACAAATCTATTTCAAATTCTTATTGGTGCTTGAAATTTTTTTTTGAGGGCCCAAAAAGGTGATTTTTGTTGTTTTGTGGGTACAGCTAGTGCAGAAGACACCGTTAGCAATCCTTCTATAGAAAGAACTCTATTTCAAATACTGGTTGCTTGCTGCAAATTATACATACAGAAGAAAATGTCATTTTTCAACTTTTGGGAGTTCTTACATAACAGACCGTTACCCAATCTCCCATAGAAAGAAATGTATTTGAAATTGTGGTTGTTTGCTGTAAATTATTCTGATTGAAGAAAAATTAATTTTTGCAGTTTTGGGGGTTCAGTAATTGTATAACACACCATCTCCAAATCTCCTATACAAACAAATATATTCTAAACAGTGGTTGGTTGCTGAAACTTAGTCTGAGTGCAGAAAAGTTCATTTTTGCAGCTTTGAGGGTTCAGTAATTGTATAACATACCATCTCCAAATCTTCTATACAAAGAAATGTATTTTAAATAGTGGTTAGTTGCTGAAAATGATACTGGGTGGGAAAAGGTTAATTTTTGGCAGTTTTGGGGGTGAAATACCTTTCAAATATACTGTGTGTTGTCATACAGATATGTATCCAGGAAATACAGTTCTTTCTCTTGCTAAATCTTACTCAATGCCAAAAAGTGTAATATTGCCAGATTTTAAGTCCACATAACGCTGAAATATACCAGTGCGTTATTGTGTTCCACATATACAGTGGGGGAAAAAAGTATTTAGTCAGCCACCAATTGTGCAAGTTCTCCCACTTAAAAAGATGAGAGAGGCCTGTGATTGACATCATAAGTAGACCTCCACTATGAGAGACAAAGGGCGACATGTACGAACGGGCTTTTGCCTGTTTTTTGGCGTAACCTGCGCCTCCCCAGCCTGAATCCGCTGTCGGACGCAGGCATGCAGTGTAAGGCGCAGCGTTCGCCACTTTCAGCTGCGCCCCGCATGAAGGGGCGTGCAATAGGCGCGGTATGGGCGCGGTGTAGGCGTTCCGGGGCGGGACGCCGCGCTCGAAAACTCCGAGGCATGTACGATCGCGAGTCGGCAAAGTGCGGCGCATTGCAGCGCTCGGCAGCTCCGACAGGCAGACCTGGTTGATTCTGGTCTAAATGCTCCGGCGGAGGCGAAGTGAAGCGAGAACGGAACATGAGAGGAAACATATAGAAGATTGCAAGAGAAATCTCGGCTCTCAGCTCCGTGCGTCATGGAGTATGATTCCAAAAAAATCGCCTTTATAAAGGCGTAAAACATTATCATAAAAAGAGCTCAAACCTTCAAAAATAAAAAATACATAAATAAAATCACTTTCCAAAAATCTAGAACGGCTCTACATCAAGAATTAGGATCTTGGAAATTGCCGGGAAATACAGTAATTCAAATTCTGAAAGCGCTTCTCATTGGTCGGCATAAACCGGCCAATCAGAATAGGAGCGACAGTGAACTATTAAAATCTAGGGAGAAGTATTGACCAATCAAATTCAAAGGCGGGACAGTTCAAAATACAGTAAAAATGCAGAAAAGAGCTGATTGGTTGAGCTAGCGGGGGCTTGGCTATCTCGGCCAATCAGAATAGAAGCGACAGGGACCCATTCTAACCTATGGAGAAGTTTTGACCAATCAAAATCAAAGGCGGGACATTTCAAAATACAGTAAAAATGCAGAAAAGAACTGATTGGCTGAGCTAGCGGGTGCTTGGCTATCCCGGCCAATCAGAGCGTGAGCTACTTGTCCCATTGTAGTCTATGTAGAGATCGGTGCAATGCAATCTCGGTGCTCTGCGCCGTGCGGCATGGAGTATGAATAAAAAAATCATTTTTAAGTGTAAAACATTATCAGATAAAGAGCTGAAACCTTCTCTAAAAATAAATCAGTTAAATCCCGAACAACGCGTTTGTCGCCGAGACCGGCGCTACATAAGGAATTGCAATGTAGAGAATTGCCAGGAAATACAGTAATTCAAATTGTTTAAGCTCTTCTGATTGGTCGGCATAAACCAGCCAATCAGAATAGGAGCGACAGTGGCCCATTCTAACCTATGGAGGAGAATTGACCAATCAGAAGAGGAGCGACAGGGACCCATTATAACCTAAGGAGAAATATTGACCAATCATATTCAAAGGCGGGACAGTTCAAAATACAGTCAAAATGCAGAAAAGAGCTGATTGGTTGAGCTAGCGGGGGCTTGGCTGTCCCGGCCAATCAGAGCGCGAGCTACTTTCTCATAGAGTTCTATGGGAAAAGAAATGCAGAGCGAGCTCTGTTCGTGATTGGCTGTTAAAAGAGGCGTGGTTATTTGGACCAATGGGAGAGCGAGCGACGCTCTTATGGGTTTTCTAATGCAATCTGTAATAAAACTGTACATGGCCGAAATCAAATGATAAGACTCCAGAAGTTGTACCGATGTGTATATAAAATGATCAATAATATGGGGGTAACAGAAAAAAAATATTAATTCCATAAAATCATGTATATTTCTTTATTTTTGTTACACCCATACTATTGATCCTTGGCTAACGAAAATAAAGAAATAAAAATGATTTTATTTTATTTTATTTATTTTTTTGATAATTCCTCTATTTTTATTTCCTTCCTAATGGCTGTCCTAATATTGGACCGATGCTCAGTAACTCTCGTTTTTATACTCCGCATAGTTTGCCCCACGTATCCCTTCCCACAGGGGCATTTGAGTAGGTAGATAACTGACTTGGTGTTACAGGTGAAAAAAACCTCTTAATGTTATTTTGTTACCTTGTGTGGGATGGTAGATGTATGTGCCCTTAATTATAGAGTTACAATTAATGCAACCAAGGCAAGGATATGTGCCAGTACTTGCCACAGTTTTTTGAGTTTTGTCTACTTTCAATTGTGATGATGTTATGGTATTACCGATGGTACGACCCTTTTTGTAAATAAATTGTGGTTTCTGTGTAAACATTTTAGCATATTTTGTGTCACTGGTTAAAATGTACCAGTATTTCCTGATGTTTTTTTTCACAAAGTCACTGTGAGCATCGTACGTGCTCACAAACATGAAACGATCTGGTCTAGGCTTTTTTGTGGCCCCTTTTAACAGGGATTCCCTATTCATATGCTGCACATCCTTTGCTATCTGTTCTAGAGCCTCTCTTTTATACCCTCTGGTCACGAACTTCTCAATAAGAATCCTCTCCTGTTCTCTATATAGGGGTTCTGACGAGCAAATTCTTCTAGCCCGCATGAAGTGGCGCTTTGGAATACCACGAAAAATCTGTGGAGCATGCTGACTTTTATGGTGCAAAATGTTGTTCCTATCGATGGGTTTTTTGTACAATGTGGTGCTGATTCCTATAGGTTGTCTTCTAATTTCTACGTCAAGGTAGTGTATAACATCCCGTTTGTTTATAACAATAGGTGCACGCAGTATAGAGTATAAAAAGAAGTTAGAAGGTGGTGATTACGTGTTTGAGAAAGGGGAGGAACCTCCCCGAAACGTCACACGTCCGCCCTGGACCCCGCCTGTCTGTACGCCCCCTCGCTCCACTACGTTGGCTCTGTGAACTAGGAGACCGCTGGAGCACTACAAGCATCATACCCATGGATATGGGACCTTGACTGGCTACGGACTTTCTATCCTTATACGCAAGAAGCACTAGCTTGTGCACAAAAAATGTTATATGTTTTTAAGGAACTATAATAAATGATCGTTTTATTCATTATCTAGCATTGCTGCAATCCTTGTTTGTATAACTTACAACACTGCCATATACAGACCACATAGAGGTCAGACACCAGCTCAGGTATAATCTACAACACCACCATATAGACACCACATAGAGTTCAGACACCAGCTCAGGTATAACCTACAATACCGCCATATAGACACCACATAGGTCAGACACCAGCTCAGGTATAACCTATAACACCACCATATAGAGACCACATAGTCGTCAGATACCAGCTCAGGTATAACCTACAACACCGCTATATAGAGATCACATAGAGGTCAGACAACAGCTCAGATATAACCTACAACACCACCATATAGATACCACATAGTGATCTGACATCAGCTCAGGTATAACCTACAACACTAAGTCACTGCAAAATTGAATACTATTTACCAGGTGTAAACAAATATCACTGCATAGAAAAACCCAATAAAACATAACATTTAATAGATATACATTAAGATAACCCCCAAAAAGTGAATCCACACAGACTCTAGGGAAGAAAAAATAGGACTCACAGTTTTAAATGTTTGACTGCAGTCCAAGCAGAAATTACAGGCGCCAAATGTAAGATGCAGTGCCTGTAGGGAGAAAACCTATCCTTACCCTAGATAAAACTGCCTAAATTGCGGGGACATCGCCCCAAAAAGGGCGGCTCCGCAGTAACTATTCCCTAGAAAATATCTACACTAAGAATATATATGCAGATAAATACATGATAAGACATACATATTCTAAATTACAAAAAAGCCAATAAGCCCGACGCGTTTCCCCCTTTCTCATATACAAGGGTTCATCAGGGGACATAAGGCTATTGAAAAAGATGCAGATAGACCTGGGTGACCAGTATGATAACAGATAGAAAGGTACACCCAAAATAATACCTGTTCGGTGCTCAGATAAGAAGGCAGCAACTAAAAACATAGGTTGCCCCCACTTTATACCTCCAAGTCCCACCCAATGTATCCAAAAGACCAATAAACTAACCCCAATACTCTAGATGCAACCTGTAACAAACCCATGTCCACGGCGTCCGGAAAACAGCTACTGCGCATGCGCGCAGTGAAACGCAAACAAGATAAACTTGCTTCCGGGTACGATCGTCTCCTGAGCTGTTACTGCGCATGCGCCCCTAAGTGGAACGCAAGATGCGTTTCAGTGATGATAATAGATAATAAACAACCACTGGTGAGCCGCACACGCGCAAGAATATTACTTATAGACATTAGTAGCCCTTATAATAAGATGTAATAGCAAAATTTGAAATACGGCTAAATAAATATGCTTACAGTTACGATCATCTCAAGATTGTTACTGCGCCTGCGCCCTCCAAAGGAACGCATGATGCGTATCAATGATGATGCTAGATGAGAAAAACGCTAATAAGTCAGGCACACGCAACGGTATTGTATATAAACAGAAATAGCATTTATAATGAGATGTTATGACATAATTTGGAATATAATGCACAAATATTACAAAGATATTTAAATAAATAATGTGGGGAAGGGTGGGAAAAAGACAGTATAACACCAAATTTATAATAGGGGATGATCAGAAATAGGTTCCCAATTGAATATAATTATCAAAAATGGGACAGTCCCATTCCTAATGATAAATAAAATAAAGGGGTAATGACCACAAAATGTCTGATATAAAGATAAACCCCACTATTCCTGAGTAGATAATCCCATATGATCACAAGAGACAAAAGAAAAGGGGAGAGGACAAGAGACAAAATGAATTAAATGAAACATCCAAAGTAAAGGGACTCATTTAAGCCCTGGGGCTTCTGAGAGCCCATACGATAAATCCATTCAGTTTCTTTACGAAGGATCCTTTGATTCCAATTCCCTCCACGGGGTGATGGCCTAATGACCTCAATCACATTAAAGCGTAAGGTCTTGAAATCTCCATTATGGAATTCATGTACATGGCGAGCTATCGGGGTGTCCCTGTCATGCCTAACATCCGCAGCATGTTCACCAATACGTCTCCTAAACTGTCTCTTGGTCTTTCCAATATAGTTGAGGGGGCATGGACAGGTGCACAGATATACTACACCTTCTGTTTTGCAATTAGCAAAATCCCTTATTGTATAGATTTTATGATCAAAGGCACTGCAAAAAGTTTTCCCCTGCTGTATTACTGGGCAAGCTATGCAATTGGTGCCACATCTAAAGGTACCCAGGGGTTTACGATCCAACCAAGTGCCCTCTCGATTGGAGGACCGAACAAAATGACTAGACACTAAACGGTCTTTAAGCGAACGTCCTCTCCGATAGGTGATTTGTGGGCTATTGGGGATATAATCACTTAGATCTGCATCCAATTGGAGGATCTGCCAATACTTTCTCAGTATTCCAGTGACTTCCCTATTTCTCTCATCGTATGAGGCAATAATCCTAGCTGGTTCAGCCTTGTCAGTCTTAGGTCGTGGGTTTAAAAGGACAGTGCGATACTGTTTCACCGCATACTCATATGCAGATTCAACTACACCCTGTGGGTAACCCCTGTTATAGAAACGATCACAAAGCATCTTTGACTGATAATGAAAGTTATTAGACCTCGAGCAATTCCGCCTTAATCGGAGAAATTGACTTTTAGGGATACCACGCTTTTGGCAAATGGGAGACAGTTTAGGAGACGTATTGGTGAACATGCTGCGGATGTTAGGCATGACAGGGACACCCCGATAGCTCGCCATGTACATGAATTCCATAATGGAGATTTCAAGACCTTACGCTTTAATGTGATTGAGGTCATTAGGCCATCACCCCGTGGAGGGAATTGGAATCAAAGGATCCTTCGTAAAGAAACTGAATGGATTTATCGTATGGGCTCTCAGAAGCCCCAGGGCTTAAATGAGTCCCTTTACTTTGGATGTTTCATTTAACTCAATTTGTCTCTTGTCCTCTCCCCTTTTCTTTTGTCTCTTGTGATCATATGGGATTATTTACTCAGGAATAGTGGGGTTCATCTTTATATCAGACATTTTGTGGTCATTACCCCTTTATTTTATTTATCATTAGGAATGGGATTGTCCCATTTTTGATAATTATATTCAATTGGGAACCTATTTCTGATCATCCTCTATTATAAATTCGGTGTTATACTGTCTTTTTCCCACCCTTCCCCACATTATTTATTTAAATATCTTTGTAATATTTGTGCATTATATTTCAAATTATGTCATAACATCTCATTATAAATGCTATTTCTGTTTATATACAATACTGTTGCGTGTGCCTGACTTATTAGCGTTTGCTCATCTAGCATCATCATTGATACGCATCATGCGTTCCTTTGGAGGGCGCAGGCGCAGTAACAATCTTGAGACGATCGTAACTGTAAGCATATTTATTTAGCCGTATTTCAAATTTTGCTATTACATCTTATTATAAGGGCTACTAATGTCTATAAGTAATATTCTTGCGCGTGTGCGGCTCACCAGTGGTTGTTTATTATCTATTATCATCACTGAAACGCATCTTGCGTTCCACTGAGGGGCGCATGCGCAGTAACAGCTCAGGAGACGATCGTACCCGGAAGCAAGTTTATCTTGTTTGCGTTTCACTGCGCGCATGCGCAGTAGCTGTTTTCCGGACGCCGTGGACATGGGTTTGTTACAGGTTGCATCTAGAGTATTGGGGTTAGTTTATTGGTCTTTTGGATACATTGGGTGGGACTTGGAGGTATAAAGTGGGGGCAACCTATGTTTTTAGTTGCTGCCTTCTTATCTGAGCACCGAACAGGTATCATTTTGGGTGTACCTTTCTATCTGTTATCATACTGGTCACCCAGGTTTATCTGCATCTTTTTCAATAGCCTTATGTCCCCTGATGAACCCGTGTATATGAGAAGGGGGGAAACGCGTCGGGCTTATTGGCTTTGTTGTAATTTGGAATATGTATGTCTTATCATGTCTTTCTCTGCATATATATTCTTAGTGTAGATATTTTCTAGGGAATAGTTACTGCGGAGCCGCCCTTTTTGGGGCGATGTCCCCGCAATTTAGGCAGTTTTATCTAGGGTAAGGATAGGTTTTTCCCTACAGGCACTGCATCTTACATTTGGCGCCTGTGATTTCTGCTTGGACTGCAGTCAATCATTTAAAACTGTGAGTCCTATTTTTTCTTCCCTAGAGTCTGTGTGGATTCACTTTTTGGGGGTTATCTTAATGTATATCTATTATATGTTATGTTTTATTGGGTTTTTCTATGCAGTGATATTTATAACCTACAACACTACCATATAGAGACCACATAGTGGTCAGACATTAGCTCAGGTATAACCTACAACACCACCACATAGAGACCACATAAAGGTCAGACTCCAGCTCAGGTGTAACCTACAACACTGCCATATAGAGACTACATAGAGGTCAGATACCAGCTCAGGTATAACCTACAACACCGCTATATAGAGACCACATAGAGGTCAGACTCCAGCTCAGGTATAACCTACAACACCGCTATATAGAGACCACATAGTGGTCAGATACCAGCTCAGGTATAACCTGCAACATTGCCATGTAGAGACCACATAGTGGTCAGACACCAGCTCAGGTCAAATCACATTACAGTGAATACAGCACTGATCCAATATAGAAGTAAAATAACCCCTGAAATCAGGGACTCACCGGAGATGTCCTATCTGAGGAGTCGTTCTCTCATGAGTCGTTCTTATTCCCTTTTCTTCTCCTTCCGTTCCACACCGCCATGATGACTTGTCCCGGCCACAACTCATTCCTGCAGAAATTACACACAAATATCCTAGAATCCTCAAATTTCCAGCATCTCTTCACCTATTCCCACCTCTGTACAAACTACCCGGGGTGTGAGAGCGGGTACAAGCCATAGCTTAGAGGCCTAGTATCCTAAGGGGTTGTAGGGTGGGGAGAGAACTAACCCCCTGGAGATCATGCTACAACTATGGGCTGCTTCCTTCTCAATTATATTACCAGGTACGTCGGCAAATGGGAAAGGCCCCAGGTAACTAGATAGGCTCTATTTAGGTAGGTAGACCCCTGTTGGATAAATTGGTAGGCCAGCCCCAGGTCGGTTGGTGGGTACCTAGACATAGGTGGGTCGGTAAATAGCCCCCAGGTAGATAAGCAGGCCCCAGTTAGGCAAGTTGATAGGCTACAGTTAGGTTGGTGGACCCCAGTTAGGTAGGCTATAGGTAGGTGCTGTAGGTAGTTAAGGTCCCCTTTATATAGGCTGCAAGCAGTTAGGGACCCCCTTTAGGTAGTATACAGGCAGTTAGGGCTTCCCTTGAAGTAGTATACTGACAGTTACGGCCTCCTTTAGGTAGTATACAGGCAGTTAAGGCCTCCTTTAGGTGGTATACAGGCAGTTAGGGGCCTCCTTTAGGGACTATACAGGTAGTTAGGGGCCTCCTTTAGCTAGTGTGCAGGAAGTCAGGGTCCCCCCCCTTTAGCTAGTGTGCAGGAAGTCAGGGTCCCCTTTAATTTGTAGGTATTCAGGTACCCCTTTAGGTAGTCAGGGCCCCCTTCAGCAGTCAGGGCCCCCTGTAGGTAGTCAGGGCCCCCTTAGACAGTCAGGGCCCCCTGTAGGTAGTCAGGGCCCCCTGTAGGTAGTCAGGGCCCCCTTAGACAGTCAGGGCCCCCTGTAGGTAGTCAGGGCCCCCTTTCATTAGTCAGGGCCCCCTGTAGACAGTCAGGGCCCCCTTTCATTAGCCAGGGCCCCCTTAGACAGTCAGGGCCCCCTTAGACAGTCAGGGCCCCCTTTCATTAGTCAGGACCCCCTTAGACAGTCAGGGCCCCCTTTCATTAGCCAGGGCCCCTTTTAGGTAGTCAGGGCCCCCTTTCATTAGCCAGGGCCCCTTTAAGTAGTAAAAAAAAAACAACAACAAACAAACAGCCACTTACCTCGCTCCCGCTCCTGGGCGCTCCGAGCTGCCGCCGGCTTCTACTGGCGCCCTGCATAGGCGGCGCGGTGATGTGACGTCATCCGCGCTGCCTACGTCAGCAGTAGGGACCGGCGCCTGGCAGGCTGAAAGCCTAACGCCTTCAGCCTGCCAGGGAGATCAGTGGAGCGCAGCGCTAGTGGCGCTGTGCTCCGCTGACACCGCGCAGCCCCGGGTGTCGGGGACATTAGTCCCCAACTCCCGGGCCCTGTCTCTGAGCGCTCAGGATACAGGTCCCAGGCGTTCAGTGACAGGATGCGCGGCCGGGCCCCGGGGAGCGGCGGCACTGCCTCTGGGGCCCACAGCAACTCGGGTCCAAGTCCGATCCTGTCCTAACTACAGGGAATGTTTTAGGTGCTTATTTTGCATTCGGTGCCATTAGTGATGGAATTTAGTACAAAACTGGAATGGGAAGCAAAAGCAAATGCTGCAAAACTGGCTTTGGATGAGCTTCTTCAGTATGAAAAATGTGAATTGTATGTCAAACTTACAGAAAGTAAAAACCTCCTCCGGGACTATGAAATAAATAATAATGATCTTTAGAGCCTATAGAGAAAGTGTTTCCTTGAGCCTCGTCTGTCATATCCGTGTACCGTACCTCTTGCCTTCATCCCTTGACCACGACCTTGCCGGCTGTCCTGACCTTACACTTGTCCCCGACTCAGAGTTTGCCTTACGATTTTGTACCTCGCTACACCTCGGCTGCCACCGCAAGCAAGTCACGTCACGTCAGGGGTAGCGACCTGGTAGACTCCTGCCACAGCAAATCCATCCCGCTTTGTGGCGGGCTCTGGTGAAAACCGGGACTTACTTAGATTCTGCTCCCTGGCGTTGCTCTTGCCATCGTCCCCTTACTGTGCGGCTCCGGTAACCTACTACTGTTTTCTGTGACGCTATCGTAGGATCTTAGCCCTCAGCTTGTTTTTTTCCAGCTGGGGCTGCCATAACTTTCATGCTACATTCCCGCTTCAGTTTTTTGGTCAGTTTTGCTCTCATAAGTGCCCAGGGAATTTTAGAGTGAAGCGATTCTAAGAGCGGCGGCAGTCATGTGCGTGTCATACTAAAACACAGCATTGTATGAAAAAAAAAAACCAAGCTCCCTCTGCATATTTAAGCATGGCACAATGTTCTACAGCACCCTACAGGCTCTCTGCAGCCAGGAAATAGCTGTTTTATAACACGCTTCGTCCCAAATTAATTCAGGACGAAAATTATTTTGTCTGGAAATTTGGCGAAGTCGGCGAATCGAATTTTTGAGAAATTCGCCCATCTCTAGTCTAATCCACAGGTAGTCATGTGTGTCTCTGTGTTTCTGAATACTGCCCTGCCTTGCAGTCATTGGTGAGGTTCTGCCACACAGTCTGCTGCGGCTATTTGCCATTCTAATGCTGCCACGTTGCTGACGTTGTTCGACCATGACATTAGAATGTGAAGAAGACGCAAAAGAAGTCTCGAGTTGGTCAATGAGCACTGTCTCAAATTCCTGCATTCTACTGTAAATTTGGTGGTTAGAAGGAAATTGCTCACTTTTGTCTTGTAACGTGGATCAAGGAGGATGGCCACACAGTAATCGCTGTTTTGATTTTTCTTATACGCAAGACAATATAGATACAGAGAACAGTTAAAATGTTAAGACAAATAAAATATGTCATCCCGGTCAGCCAGTATAGCAACACTGGGCTTTGCCATCCCCACGCTATGTCAGGGAATCCGCTAGTAAGATAACAGGAGGCATTAGGTCACAAAGAAAGAAAAAAATAAAAATTTATTTTACGCATTTAACCATCTTGTCAGGCCCTCTCCCCTTGCTCAGGTACCACCTCATCGCAATTCCTAGACAATTGACAACTGCATATAATGGGCATAGCATTCCAAAATACTTAGTACAATAAAAAAAGTCAAAAACAAAGACGTGATGGGATTCCCTCCTAATTAAAAAATGTGTTATCTAGAATTAAAGTACTAAAAAACTTGCATTTACAAAATAGCTGATAAAAATATTCCTCTGAATAGTACAAGGGAGGTACAGGAACCACTGATAAAAGACAGATGTAGGTTATTCAGATTTGGATTCCTTGTCTCCTCCATCGGATGCTGGGGCCTCATCACTTTTTGTCTCTCCGTTTTCGGATGTCAGATCTTTACTTTCTTCTTTGTTAGCTTCTTCAGTCTGTTTACCCTTCGATTCCTTTCTTTGCCCGGAAATTTTTTTGTCCTCAGACTGTTCCTTTACTGCTGCCTTTTCCTTTTTTGACTTTGGTTCGGCTTTTGGTGAAACTGGTTTAGCTGACAACTGTGCTGACTTTGGCATCCTTGGCATCACCAGCATCAGCGGCATTGATCTTTCTCTTAGGCATTGCGATTGTTTTATGCTTTCAGCGCTACTGGAAATTTTTTTTTAAAAAAAAACCCTGTGTAGTCTCCAGCGAAGCTGGGTGACTACGCTGAAATATCTTCCTTCCTCCGGCAGATGGAGTCCTCACAAAGAACTAACTCACTGCTCCGTATCTGCAAGCGTTTAATATGCCACAGCCAAGAGAACTAGTTCAAACCGGATAGGATACCATCGCCTCTTTATCTCGCAGTTCATGTTTGTTGCCTTGATGCGTAGATCATATTGCAGGCAATGTAGCATCCAAGCACACATGTGTGAGATGCTGCCTTGACCTCCCAAGCTTCGGGGTCAAGGGGCACTAACGGAATCTTTCTCCTCTTCCTCCTCCTCCTGTAATCTCTGCCAATCTCTTACCATTGAAGAGTAATCAGTACCGGTGCTGCCGACACCCATCACCAGAGGCACTGTCATTCACCAATCTCACTCAACAATAAGTCCAAGGCACTCTTGTTTCTTTGCAGTGATAATGATTTATTACAGATGTATGACAGATCTCCAGAGTATTTATATGGTAAGAAAGCTGACAGCTCCAGTGACGCCCGGACTCTCCACTCTATTTCAGACGAATCTGAGGAAGGCCTATTTGGCCGAAAACGTTCACCTATTACGTCTGAACCATATTGTGCCTAATTTCTTACCATATAAACACTCTGGAGATCTGTCATACATCTGTAATAAATCATTATCACTGCAAAGAAACAAGAGTGCCTTGGACTTATTGTTGATTGATTTGTCTATGGGGTTGGATACCCCCTCCTTGAGGACCTTGTAATTGGCCTTTGATTCTTTGGTGTGCGACATCATTACTTTCAAGTCTTACCAATCTCGCCCAGTGAGCAGTCAGTGAGATGTAACGCCCTTGACCATGCTTTCTAGTTCAAGTGTCTGTAGTGAGATGGACTTTGGTGGACACAGATGCAGCCAATGCACTGGAGATCTTTTTTGCAAGGTGGCGGGCCAGGGCAGGGACAGCATGTTCCAGTAAAAATATAACCACAACGGTCATGCTGACAAGGGCACCATCCAGACTGACCATTTTGGTGGCCTCTTCAAAATTGCCAAGGATGGTGCAGAGATCCTTCACCTGTCTCCACTCTCTGCCGATGTTGGCACCACTGCTAGTCAGGCCATGCGACATTTCATACTGCATGTGGAGGGTGGACTTCCAGCGTGTTGCCACATCACATATCAGATGGTGGACAGAGAGGCCCAGATGATGCTGCAACAATGACAGTCATGCCAAAGCAGGTTGCGGATGCCGGAAGTGTGAGCTAAGACCTCGAGCCATCCTCAGCAGACAGTTAAGACCCGGGTAGTGCTTGAGAAATTTCTGCACAACCAGGTTCATGACATGTGCCCGGCTAGGCATGTGTGTAAGTCTACCGATCTTAAGGGCAGCATGGAGATTTCTCCCATTGTCACACAACACCTTGCCTGGCGCCAGGTTCTTAGCACCCACCCAGGACTCTGCTCCATCCCGGCAGTGTTGAAGACTGTCGGCCGACAACCATCACCAGAGGCAAGAGTTAAGCGAAAAAAATTTCACTGAATGGGACCAGCGCTTCCAGGTAAAAAGAGTGCAAAATTTTATTGAGTGCTTACATAACCACACACATATAGGTACAAAAATAAATGGTTAAAATCCAACGCGTGTCTGGTGCTGCATCGCACCCTTGTTCACGGCAACATTACTTTGCCTGACAGGTGTACTTAAATAGTAAAGTAGGAGGTACAAGTAAGTTACATCATTTCCTGTTCAGACATTTAAGACATACATCTAAAATACATCTAAAACATATATTAGCTTCCTATGGTAGAGAAATAATCATGAATAGTACAGAAAAAACTAGCTTAGCTGTGTCTAGATTAATATATATACGCCAGGTCATTCCTGAAGTTTAGACCGGACGGCGTCCGTGTGTCTAACTTATATATCCAATGCGCTTCGCGCATGCGTACAGCACGCTCCCAGTCGCCGCCACTTTTGGGCTTATACACTTTTTCCAATGCATAACAGTGGAAGCCATCTAATGAACCATTATGTTCTTCTATGAAATGTTTCGTGACTCCCGAATGGTGAGTGTGACCTTTTGCTATGTGTGCTATATGTTCAGACACACGTGTTTTGAATTTTCGAATCGTACTACCAATGTATTTTTTATTGCAGGTAGTACATTGTATATTGTACACAAGATGGTCAGAATCGCAGTTGATGAATTGCCTGATCTTGATGCATCTGTTATCTACATCTGTGAAAGTCTGCACTTTGTTAGTGTATTTACAGATATTACACCTGTTATTTTTACACGGAAAAAAGCCCACTGTGGATTTAAGCCAGGTTTCACTTTGTGTTCGGTCACAGAATCTACTAGGTGAAATATTATCTGCTATGGTCTTACTACGGCGTGCTACCATGGAAATTCCTTCATCTAAAATTTCTGCTAGTACACTATCTTGTCTGAGTATATTTACATTTTTTAAAAAAACCTTTTTTATTTTAGAAAATTCCTGGCTGAAAGTGGTAGAAAAAACTACTTCTTTTTTGGGGTTTCTTTTATTTTTAACCCTTAATAGATCTTGCTGAGTTTTTTGCTTCATTTTCTCTTTGGCCTGTTTTAATTGTTTATTTGTATATCCCCTTTCTTTCAGTCTTGTATCTATGATTTTTATTTGCTTGTCATATTCATTGTCATCTGTGCAAGCCCTACGTGCTCTGTAGTATTCACCCAGTGGGATAGAATTAAGCGTGTGAGTCGGGTGACAGCTGTCTGCTCTAAGGGTGGTGTTACCGTGTAGAGGCTTCCTATATAAGGATGTGGACACCTTCCCATCTGCATTACCCGACAGTCTAATATCAAGGAAAGAAATACTCTCATGTTCAACTGTATATGTGAATCTAAGATTGACATCGTTGTTGTTAACATATGAAACAAAATCCGGTATGGACGCCACATCGCGACCCCAAACAATAAGGAGGTCGTCAATGTAGCGCCCATACCAGACCACCGACTCAGTAAATGGGTTCACAGAACCATATATAAACTGCTGCTCCCACCACGCCATCATCAGGTTGGCTAGAGATGACGCCTAGCCCCCATTGGGACTCCCAAAATTTGTATATAAAATTCCCATTGAATTAAAAAAATAATGTTGCTTTGAAAAAGGGGTGCGATCAGCCCCCGGGAAAAGCGTTGGATTTTAACCATTTATTTTTGTCCTTTATGTGTGGGGTTTTATGTAAGCACTAAAAAAAATTTTTGCACTCTTTTTCCCGGGAAACCCCCTTTGGCCCCATTCATTAAAAATTTTTTTCCCTTTAAATCTTGTCAAAAGGGGGTTGGGGTTTGGGAAAACCGGGGAGCCGTGCGCTAAAAACCATTTGTGAAACAACGAGGAGTTTAAAAGGTGCAACTGATGGGCTTTTCCCCGGGGGAGTCCCAAATTTAATCCCTTACAAAGACTTATATTTACTTACATCACCAGGGGCATGAATCCACCCAAACTCACCCAGTGAGCAGCCCAAGTGAATGCAACGCCCCTTGACCGGGGCCTTTTCTGGGTCCATGTTTTCGGGTAGTGAGAGGGGGACTTTGGGTTTGGGACTTTAGTTTGAAGAAAATGCGCCGGGATCTTTTTTGCAAGGGGGCGATCCAAAGGGGGGAAACAGCTTTTCTGCAAAAAAAATGCCTGCACAGCATCTGTTGTTGGGGGCGCCAGGGCCATAAAGGGGCCCGGAACCCATCTGTGTCCACCAACGGAAAGAAAACATTTTCAACTTTCAACAGAGGCAATCCCCAAAATTCGGGCTTTTGCTTTGGGATGGTTGGGTTTAAAAACATTTCTATGCCCCCAACACCTGGTACAAAAAAGGTGGTGCTGTACGGAATCTAATCAAAGTCAACCCGGAACCTCCTGTTCTTCATTGGAAATGTTCTTCCCTGCCACCAAGGGTTTACTGACGCCAAAAGTAGTAAACGGGAAAACCCCCACTGTTCCCCATTGGCATGTTCTCGTTTCCCCACCAATTGTACGGGTGCCTAAACTTGTTGAATCAGAACCTCGCTGTTTACCATTGGCCCAAATTTTCACTGCCACCAAAAAAAAAAGGGGGGGAAAAGCTGTCTAATCTATCCCCCGCCCCGAAAAGGGGTAAAATTTTAAGTTCTTGGGCCCTGGTGAAGAAAAATGATAGGGGGCTTCCTCCAGTTACCCTGTGTCTATGGGAGAGATGGGGGAATCGATTCTAACGAAGTGGAATTCTTTTAGAATTTTTAGGAAAACTTCGGTTTTTGAAACGAAGTCGAAAATTTGGGGGGTTCTTCGGGGGAAACGAAGTGTGCTTTTGATTGATAAAAAAGGGCTGCGAGCACATTGGGGCTACAAGGGGCTACACTCTGGGGGAAAAAGGGCATGCCTGCAGACATTTTCAAAAGGGTTTAAGCCAAAAAAGAGACCGGCCGGGGTTCTGTGACGCCCCCGCCCCTATATAAGTCCGGGGGCGACGTGGGGGGGGGGGCGGGGGGGGTCAAACCGCTTCCCCAGGGACTGATCAGGGGGAATGGGTGGCGCGGTGTTTTTTTACTGAAGAAATGATTTTTAAACAGCGATTTTTGTGGGGGTCTCCCGCTTGTCTCAGAGGGCGCTTCTCTTAATGGGTTTTATTTTGATTTTTTGGTGTATTGGATCTAAAGTCCCCGTGTGCGTTCCCCCTGCAAGCTGCCTTAAAAAATTTTAAAGCTAAACTGCTCAAAAGGGAATTGAATAACCAAGGGGCATCTAATCCCGTTCCTGTTTTTATTCATTTAAAGAAACAGCGTTTTTATAATACAAATACACTTCATTTTTGGGCTGGCAATTCTTTTGCGCAATTTACATCCAGGGGTTTATTTAGCGTTGTTTTTGTGCTGTGGTGTCAAAAAATAGACTGTCTTTTTCACCGCCAAAAAATAAAATTTTCCTTTAGCATAATTCACAAGCGGAAGGGTTTAATTAAAGTCTTTTCTCTTGTTGGTAGCGTAGAAAACACGCCATTGTAACACGCTCACAAAGCTTGTAGTTTCCGGTTTGCTCAATTCTTTTGCACCCATTTACATCTGGGGTTAATTAAGCGTTGTTCTGCTGCTGTTGTGACTCCAAGAAACCGTTCTTTTTCACCGCCAAAAAAATACAATTTTCCTGTCAGCATAATTCCACAAGCGAAGGTTAATTACAAATTTTTTCTCTTGTTGTGTTTAGCGTAGAAAACACGCAATTGTAACACGCTACAAAGCACCTAGTAGTTTTGGGGGTGCTCTGTTCTTTTGCGCAATTTACATCCAGGGCGTTAAATTTAAGCGTTGTTCTGCAGTTGTACTCAGTTAAAAGAAACTTTGTTTTTTACCGCCACAAAAGAATTCTGTAGCATAATTCAATATCCGAAGGTAATTAAGCCTGTTTGTGCTTTTATACTTCAGGATAATACACAGGTTTTTTAATAGGCACATACAAGGTCAATTTTGCCTGACCATTTGTGGAGCCCGAAATTTATATCCAAGGGTTACCAAAGCTTCTTTAGTGGTTATTTGGCGTACAAATACAGGGTTTGTATTTACTCATATACAGATATCTTCATCAAACAGTGTCTGTAATGTTTAGAACAATACGTATGGTCAGGACAGAGAGGTGCAGGCTCTTAACCTGAGAGTTGGCCAGAGGCACAAAACATTCCAGGCCCAGGTGCAGCACAGCAAGGGCGTCGCAGCAGGGGTCACTCGGTGAGGCCACAACTGCGCTGTCATCTAGCGGGCCGTTCTGTGTGTTCAGCAAACCCCATGGTTTCTGATTGGTTGGACTAGGTCATCCACTTCATCTCAAGGTGACTCATCTGACAACCCAGCCAAGAGTCGGTGGGATGTCAGGACACTACCCTTTTTTGGCAATGCGCCGGGAGATGGTCAGCGGCCTTCACCTGTCCTTAACCCGCCTCTGTCCATCCGGTTCCCTAAGCCAGAGTTCTACTATGTGGTCTGGGCTCAGCGCCATATATTAGCGAGGATGAACATTTTGAGGAGGGCAGTCAGCAGCTACTGGCAGCGAAGAAAAGAAATGAGGCCATAATCCCCTGCTTCTTGCAGTAGGGGCAAGTATAGATGTTGAGTGTGGCCATGGAGGTCATGTTGTTTGAGGGGTCAGCCTTCTGCATACCAACAGGAAGAGTGATGAGGACAGCAGTGTACGATGAAACACAAATAGATGATCGATGTTGCCGACCGCACTTTGGGAGCGGCGTGAGGCACAGGGCATCATCATCGTCAGGAGGAAGAGGCGTCAGCTTGGCGCAGTTTCAGGCAGCCGGGCGCAGCCAGACAAGTGGGTCGTGTGGCCGTGAGTCAGCAGGATAGCAGGCAGTGTGGAGGTCGGGAGCAAGCGGCTCAACGGCCGGTTATAAATAAAACCCGCTTCGCAGGTCAAAACAAAGTAGCGGCACAGGGGCTCAACGAGGGCTAGCGGCGGCAAGTAGTTACTCAGTCGGATGCGTTGTGGTAAAATCCGATACTCGGCGGTGTGGCAGTTCTGTGCATCTAAGACACCGGAGGGAGCCGAATAAGGGGTTTATGTTGATTAGAAGCTGTAAAAAGCAGAATGTGAAGCGTGGCCATGGGAGCTAACGTTGGCCCCCGCCCTGCGGTCAACACATGCAAGCGTCACCATTCCGGTCGGCCGGGGAGAAACGTGGCTCAAGATGTGGTGGTTTACCATTCCTGCCGCCGCAGCAAAGCAGCAGCAGCAGCGCCCAGTGGTACGCATGCCATTGCAGGCCAGTCAAGAGCTCACCACCACCTCTGCAGAAGGGAGCTGTTTCTCCTTTGACATCTTCTCCCCGGTCCAGATGCTCCTGCTCCTCGCTTACTAATGGCGCAGCAGTCGTTCAGCGAGGCAGGATTTGCAAAAGAGACAACCAGGATGCGTTAAAACCATCTAAGGTGCAGCAGCTGAACCGTGTGCTCCTGTCAAAGTTGTTGGTACTGCAGTCCCTCCCTTTCCAAATGGGGGAAATCTCCCCAACCGTTCAGAGAACTAATGGCTTGTGCCGAGCCGAGAGGGAGATTTTCCAAGCCGTAAATTTCTTTTCCAAAAAGGCAGTCCCCGCATTTCCCAAAAAATATGTAAAAACAGAAGGTGGGCTAGCCCCTTAAGTTTTTATCGGTTTTTTTCCCAAGGTGCAGGGGCCAAGCAGGGAGTCTGGAGCTGTAAAAAACGGCCCAGGGCCATACATGTCCTTTACACCCCAAACTGATGAAGGTGCTTCCGGCCCAGGCACCCCAAACCAACTTGGACAGGAGACCCCGGGTTTCCCTCCTCCACTTTGTCAAACGTGCCCCTTTGCCCCAATGTCCCCCCTCCTCCTCCTCCACCCCCACCACCATCTAAAGAACCTTCCACAAGTATTGCCCCAATCATACCACATGTGTAGGGCATGGGGGGTGTCCGCAGTTCTACCCCTGGCTTGCCTTGGGGCCGAACGAAGCACACGGGGGAGGAACTGCTCCCTCATGCCACCGAAATCGATGTGGGGTTTTCTCCGAACCAATTTGCAAATGGGAACCAGGGTACGGACAATGGGAACATGGTGCCCGCCTTGCCCCGGAGGAGGTATGGTCCATCCCGCCCCCCATGGCCAGTTTTTCAATCGGTTTGGGAAAAAGGGTTTTCCTGAAGTCTTCCACCGATCTTCAGAACATTTAAAAAGGGGCCAGGAAAACTGTGCATTTAACTTTATCCATTCGTTACAAAGCCGGGAAAAAACCCTCCTCGATTGGGCCAGCGGCAAAGGGCCCTCCCCCCAACACACTCTAAATTTGGATGTTTCCCCCCAAATTGGAAATTTCCGCCTGCACAGGGTTGGGATGACTGTATAAAAACAGAAAAAGGGCCTTTTAATTTTTTTTTGGGATATCCGGGCCCAGACAGAATACCCCCCGGGGTTTAACTTTGATTCAGCCGGGGAAGTTTCATGCGGGGGCCCACCTCCCGTTTTTTTGGGGTCATTCGAGGGGGGGCGACTTTTATTTGTCATGCCAGGACTACGGGAATAATAAGTCTTTCCACTCTTCTGTCCGGGAAAACAGATCCCTGAAAAATCTGCCTGGGAAGGGGATGGAGAGGGGGCGCCCTAAAACTGGGTGGCCACATGAGCCCCTGGGACTAAAATGGAGGAGGAGGAGGGGGACTTTGGAGCAAAAAGAAATTGTCTGGTGAAATGAGGGGATTTTCTCCCATTTGACAAGAGAGGAGGAGAAAGGGAAAGCTGGAGGAGGGGTTTGAATGAGGAAAACGGGGCATTGACCAAAAGAAACCAAAAACAGAAATATTGGAAAGGGAATGGGGGAGCCCCTGGGAGTCATTTGGTGCAGTTTCCCCCGCAGCATGTTTAATTTCCCTGGTTTGGGCGGGCCTTTAGTCACTTTCCGGCCCAGGGGAAAGCCCTTCGGGCTCCCCAAACCCTTTTGGGGCCCCTCCCCTCCGGTCCAAATAGGGGGAGCCTTTTTCCCACTATTGGGGGGGAGGAAAAAACTCAAATAAATGGGAAATCCCCCGAAAATTCAGTTGGCCCTGCCTATGGCGGCATCGTCCCCCTCTGAAAAGGGTTCCGCCCGGGGGGGTTTTTCCTCAGTGCTCACGTACTAATTCTGCGGCTGCGGGGGGAAGGTGGGGGGGTGGGGCCCAGTACCAGCCCCCAATCAGCGTAACCAAAGTCTGGGTCACTGTTTGGAAAAGCCCCTTAAACCCCCTATGGGGGAGGGTAGTCCCCAAAGAGCAGCACCCAGCAGGATTTGGAAAGCACCCCCTAATCAACAGGTGGGGGCCCTACTTGGAACCAAAACTTTTCCCCCACCCCATTTTAGAAATCCGTTTGGATACTGGCCGAAAACTGGATGTGGGGCCCCCCAATTTCCCCGAGTTTTCCCCGGGTTGGAGAACTGTCCTCCCCCGGGGGCCATATGTGGCATCAGAGGGGGTGTTCATGCCGGGGGGAGCCATCTTTTACCCCAAAGGGAGAACCCGTTTTGGTTCCAGGGGAAAATGTGGAACAAACCTGCCCCTTTGTCAAATGAATCGGCGTGGATCGGCCAGGATTTCCACACACCAATCCTTGGGCCCGTCAGACAACATAGCCATAAAACGCCTCACCCAAACGGTGAGAAATGAGTCTGGGTTCAAACTACCTGCCTCACCATATTCTAATTCCCGCCCCCCGGGCCTATGCCACAAATTTTCGGGACATTTTCCCCCATCTGCCAAAAACCCCCTTTTTCCGGGGGAACTGGTATTCCCACCCACCCCAAAACTGTGTTTTTTGTCCCAGCCCTGACCTAAATCCCGCTGCGTGGCTGCTGGGGGGACCTCCACACGGGTGTCATTGCCCCCACCCCTGGGGCCCTCCCCTGTTTTTGCCCCCCTCAGAATGTGTTTTGTGCCACTGTCTGACCTCATGCTGCGCTGTGGCTCCCTTCCCGGGTAAACCCTCCACACTGTTTTCTTTTGTCCCAAGTCTGACCTCATGCCCCTGCTGTGGTGTCCCCGTTGACCTACACACTTTTGTCATTGTCCCACTCTGGGGCCTACTCCTTTTTTTTTCCCCACCCCAAATGTCTTGGGTGCCATTTCCCTCCCTCACCCTGCTGCCCCCTTTTAAAACCACACACTGTGTCATTGTGCCACTGCCCTGACCTCTTTGCTGCTCCCTGGGGCCCTGCGCCGTGACCTACTACTGTGCCCTTTTTGTCCCCACGTTGACCTCATGCTGCTCCCTGTGGCTGTGCCTTGGGGCCCTCACCTGTGCCCATTGTCCCCCCCCCCTCTTGGTTTACTCCTTTTTTTGCCCCCCTCCAGAATGTCATTGTCCCACTCCCCCGGGCCCTCATCCCTTGCGGCCGGGGCCCTTTTCTAAATGTTCATTGTGCCACTGTTAAACCTCTTTGGCTCCCTGTGGCTCCCTGCTTGCCCAAACACACTGTCCCATTGTAAAAAATCGTGGCCTCCTCTGTTTTTGCCACCCCCAAAATTTTCATTGTCCATCCCCATGACCTCATGCTGTGCTGGGTGCTCCCTCCCCCCGTGAACCTCCACCCCCTTGTGGTCCCATTTGTGCCCCAACTGTCTGCCCTTTCATGTGCTGCTGGGGCTTCCCTGTACCTACACACTTTCCCTTTGGTCCACTTTTGGGGCCTATTTCCTTTTTTTTTCCCCACCTCCAGAATGTCATTGTGCCTGCCGGCTTCTTGCCCCCCCTTGCTGCCGGTGACCTACAAAATGTTTTCATGGTGCCACTGTCGACCTCATGCTGCTCCTGTGGCTGCTCCTTTGACCTACACCCCCTTTTAAATTGCCCCAAATCTGTGGCCTACCCCCTTTTTTGCCCCCCTCCAGAATGTGATTGTGTCACTGTCTGCCCCTCATGCTGCCCTGTCTCCCCTGCCGTGCCCTTTACACACTTTTCATTGCCCCCACTCTGTGGCCTACTCCTGTTTTTTGCCACCTCAGAATGTCTTTTGGCCAGGGCCCTGCCCTCATGCGCTGCTGCCGGTGACCTACACACGGGTGCATTCCCCCCCAACTGCCCTAAACCTCATGTGCTGTCCCCGTGACCTACACCCCCTGTGTCTTTGGCCACTGCTGACCTCTTGCTGCGGGTTTGGGGCCCCTGCTGCCGTGACCTACACACTTGTCATTGTCCCACTCTTTTCCTACTCCTTTTTTTTTGCCACCCCAAAATTTTATTTTTCCCCACTCCCCTACCTCATCGGCTGCTCCTTTAACCTACACAGTGTAAATTGTGCCACTGTCTGACCTAGCTCCCCTACTGTGGCTGTTCCCCCGTGACCAAACCACTTTTTCTTTGGGCCCACTTTTGACCCCATGTCCCTGCTGTGGTTTGCGGGCCCTGTGCCCTACACACTGTGTCATTGTCCCACTCTGGGGGCCTACTCCTTTTTTTGCCACCTCCAAATGGGGTTTTTGTGCCCCCCTGTCTGACCTCTTTCCTCCCTCCCTGTGGTCTGTGTTTGTGACCTAAAACAATGTGTAAAATTGGGCCACTGTCTAAACCTCATTCTGCTGTGGCTGATCCCCTCTGACCTAAAACATTTCTGTCATTGTGCCACTGTTTTCCCCTTTATCCTGCTGTGTCTTCTGCCTTGCCCTACCACGGGAAAATTGTGCCACTCTGGGGAGCCAATTCATGTTTTTGCCACTTCCCAGAATTCATTGTGCCACTGTTGCCCAATGCGCTTTTGGCTAGCGCCGTCACCTCCTCACCTGTCACTAATGTTGCCCCCCTGAGCTCTCAGCTTTTTTTTTCCAGCTTTCTCTGGCATGACTTTATCGGGCCAAAACATTCCCGCTTCATTTTTTGGTCAGTTTTTGCCCTTCCTTTTAAATGCCCCGGAAAAATTTTTTAGGAAGCGATTCTAAGGGGCGGGGGCAGTCATGTTTCGGCATAATAAAAAAACAACATTGTAAAGAAGACCAAAACCAACTCCCCTGCAATTTAACATGGCCCCAAAGTTTCTACCGCCCACCCTGCCCGGCCTGTGCCCGCCTTGGGAAAAAGCTGTTTTTTTTAACCCTGATTTATGCCCAAAAATAATTCGGAAAACTAAGTTTTTTTTTTTGCCCAGAAATTGGGCGAAGTGAAAGAAAAAGAATTTCCCGGGGAAAAAAGCCCATTTAAATCATATGCCAAAAAACCCGGGGTCTTTTATTGTTTAAAAAGGGTTTTCCCCGTAAACACTGCCTTTCCACTGCAAATCCTATACTACGCTGTCATTTCAGTTAGCCTTGAAAGTTAAAAGAAACCCATTTTAGCTTTTGAATTTTTTTCCCGTGAAAACCCTAGAGCCAAAAATTTTTTTCACTAATTTTTCCACTATACACTCAAACCCGGGCCCCTTTATTTGGGACACCCTGCCCGTAAAGGGTTTTTGGGCCCCCCTTTTTCCCTTTAAAAACTGCCCCCAATTTTTCGTGGCCCTAATTCCACAAGGGTTTTTTCAACGATGCCCCAATTGGTTTCCAGGGGGCCCCAAAGTGCCAAAAAAATATTCCCCAAAACCATGGAAAAACCCCCCACCCCCAGCTGAACCGTTGATTTCAAGGCCCCTGATGGATCCATGCTTTTTTGTTGTTGGGCGCCAAATTTTGACCCTACCAAAACCGAAAAGTTTTTCCCGCGAAATCGAGAATCAAACCCACCAAGGGAAAAGTTTTTTTTTCCAAACTTCACTGTCCAATTTCGATGAGCTTGGGCAAATTTGGGGCCTCCCCCCCCTTTTTCCTTTTTCTTTAGTGAAAGGAGTGGCCCCCCCCGGGGGGTTCCCTTTTGTGCCCCGTAGCCCCCTCTTTCCTCAAAGTTTGCCGAAATTTTGCCTTTTTTGAGATGCCATTCTGCATACCTTGGTTTAAAAAGGGGGGGCTTTTTTGAGTCACTGGGTTTCCTTTCTATCCCTGGGAAACCAGTCTGTCCTTTTTCCCCCTTTTTCCTTGGCAAAAACCCAAGGGATTTTCCCCCCACAGGACTTTCCCGCTCACTGGATGTTTTTTCTTTTTCGGACCATTGTCTGTAAACCCTAGAGATGGTTGTGCATGAAAATCCCAGGAGATCAGCAATTTCTGAAATACTCAGACCAGCCCTTCTGGCACCAACAACCATGCCACGTTCAAAGGCACTCAAATCACCTTTCTTCCCCATACTGATGCTCGGTTTGAACTGCAGGAGATTGTCTTGACCATGTCTACATGCCTAAATGCACTGAGTTGCCGCCATGTGATTGGCTGATTAGAAATTAAGTGTTAACGAGCAGTTGGACAGGTGTACCTAATAAAGTGGCCGGTGAGTGTATATTTTACTGTTATGGATGCTAATTGCACTTCTCCTCACCTGTATAGGTATAAAAATTAACCAAAACATCTTCGCCCATTGACTTTAATGGGGTTCAAAATTCGAGTTTGACTAGAACTTCGAGGCGAACTTCTCAAAATTTGAGGTTCTACTTTAACTCAAACTTTTTAGGGTTCACTCAACACTATTAGTTATCACTGGGGTTTCTCTTTGAAACTCATCATCACCAGAGATAACTCTACAGAGATCTTTACCACACCATCAATGGCCAAGAGGTCCTTCTTTCTTGGGACTTGATTACCACTCCTGTGAACTCTCCACAAAACAAGTGAAGAAACAGGCTTAAGGTAATCACACCCATCTGGTCAGGAAAAAACATAAATCGAAGTCAAAGTCTAAGGATTGAGCTGAGACCTTTGTTATTGCTTATTCCTCCTCAGTTGCACTTAAATCATTTGTTTGAATCGGTTTCCTTTCTTTTGGTTTTTCTGCCTTTACTGGTACCTTCTACGGACAGATCCATTATTGCATACCTTGGTTTTACAATTTGCTGTTTATTTGGTTATTATTCTGTCCTACGCCATAATCGTCAATTTAATCTTACTTCATTATTACTACATGCTTGGTAACTATTGCAATTTAAATAATCCTTTGCAAATGTCATTTGCCTTTGGTAAACATGGGAATTTTTTTTTCTCTTAATACAAATGGTCTCAATTTGCCTTATAAGAGATCTTATCTTTGAATATGTATTGGAATCTAATTTAGAGGAAGTTTGACTTCAGGAGACTCATTTAATTGCATAAAGATTGAAAAAATGTTTTTAATTGTTTAATCTGCTATGGCTTCAAAGAAAGCAGGTGTTGCATTTTATTGCAATTTATTGCATTTAAACATATAGAGGGATATGTTTGAAAACTATCTAGGTCTAAAACTTTCTTTGTTGCCCATAGAAACCAGAGATCCCCTTTCATTTTTTCAGAGCACAATATGAAATGAAAGGGGAGCAAAGACAGTTTTAGACGTAGACAATTTTCATACAGGAGGCCCATAAATTCTATAATCAACCCAAAACATAGGTTTATAATTCTTTTATTCAAACCAATTTAAAATATTTATACGTAAGTCAACTTATATGCCCCACATACAACACAACTTTCCTTTATTGCTTGAGTTATCTCCAAAGCTATCTTAACGGTAAATTGATTTTATGTGGTGATTCTAACATTGTTATCGACAAACAGATGGATAGATCTAGCAGATGTTCTCGGCATGCTCCAGAACTCAAGACTTTGATATGAGCAGAGAATCTACATGATCTTTGGTGTTACCAGCATTCCAGTGAAGTAGATTATTCCTATTATTTGGCCTCTAGAAATACCCACTCAAGAATTGATTATTACGTATTAGATAGTTAAGCCCTCAATTCTATTTCCACAGTGGAGACTGGTATAATCACATGGTCAGACCATGCCCCTATTTATCGGACTTTCTCAGACACTTTTTATTCCCCATTTAAATCACCCTGGTGCAGTATCGGACTCAGGTGCCTAGGTCCCACCAGTGGAATTTCATTCTGAGGGCCCACCTGTGGAGATGATTATGGTGCTCACCTGGGGAGTTGATTATGGAGCCCAACAGTGGAGTTGATGCTGGGGACCCACCCAACAGCTACTGTACATGCCCCTTATACTCTGCTTTTTACTTATTGGCTCTTTTTCTCTACCTTTCTGCCTCTCCCAAGGATGTCCATGTAGTTTTAAAGAAATTCCACGTCAGTCATACTCAGGGGTCCACCAGAGGATTTCTCTTGTTTCCCTGTGGGCTAATCTGAGCCTGCCCTGGCGCATAAACCATTTTCTTTTAAAATCTCCTCGTATATTTCAAGAGATTCAATGTGTACTCTCAGAGTATTTTGACTTAAATTATCTTTCTGTCATCTCTCCAGTACTCTTATGGTGCACCCATAAAGGAGTGATTAGAGAAGTATGAATAAAACTGGCAGCAATGGAAAACAGGAAGAGAGTGAAATGGATACAATTTTACATAACTTACCAGTCCTTGATAAGGAGTTTAAAACTAATCCATCTCAATCCAATAAGCAAAAATTGTCTGAGTGTAGAAATCGGTTGAGAATTCTATGAATCAATATCAATTCCAGCTCTCAAAGTTGAAATGGACTTTCTACTTACAGGGAGTTCATTCAATCAAACTCCTAGCTAAATTACTCAAAAGACAACAGGCTAAGAGTAAAATAGCTTATGTGATAGAAATTTAAAGTTTGTGACCCTCAGGATATTGTAAATGTTTTTGTAGAATATTATAAAGGTTTACATAACCTTAAAGAATATCTCAATTTGCCAATCATTTCCCAAAAGATCATTATATCCTTCTAAGAAAAAATTAACCCACCTACACGAACAGTTGTTCAACTACTAGATTTTTACAAACCGTTTACCGTTGGGGAGTTAAAAAAATCCAAATCTTAATAAATCACCTTGCTCAGACATTTCAAAGTTATTTTAGCTCTACATCTTTCCTGTCTTTTTCAAAGCATTATGTCAAAAGTTTCAGCTACTTCTGAGATGTTGTCTGCATTAGTAACAACCATCTTGAAACCAGATTCCCTGACCAAGTTATAAATTATAGATCTATATCTTTACTTAATTGTGACATGAAGTTCTTTTCTAAAATTATTGCCACTCGTCTAAATGATATTCTACCAGAACTAATTGATAGGATTCAAGTAGGCTTCATTAAGGCACAACAAAATAGAGATGGCATTAGGAAAGTTTTAGATATTGTACATGCAGTTAATAAAAACAAGGCTTCATCTGTTCTGCCGCCTCCAGACGCAGAAAAAGTATTTGACAGACTACACTGGACATATCTTAAAGAGGTGTTGATTAAATTTGGTTTACTAGGCCCAATATTCCAAGTCATCCTGTTGCTTTATTCACAGCCCTCAGCCAGAGTTTATTCTTCATCCTGTATATCACATTCTTTGTCCATTTCTAATGGAATGCGTCAAGATTGTCCCTTGTCAACATTGATATATGTCTTATGCATAGAACCTTTCCGTGATCGAAGCTTTTAGTAAATAACACAAAATTAGTCTTAATGCAGATGATATACACATGTTAAAAAAAAACTGATTATTTCCATTCTGGAACTATTACATATTTTACATTTATATTCTCCCATATTGTATTATAAATTAAACCCAAGTCAACTATCCTTCCACTACAGATCTCTCCTAGCCTTAAATCACAATTACCTAACTTGAAAATCAATAACGCCTGATAATGTCTGATAATGTCTGATATTACTTACTTGGGAATAAATATTTACCCTACTTTGGACAACACTTTCCATAAAAATTTAGAGGATCTCAGTTCAGTATTATTCATGGAAATTGATAGTTTCAGTAAATTAATCTAGCAAAAATGTTAATATTAACCACATTTTTATATTTTACCATAGATTTTCCCAACTAAAGTTATTACCAAACTCCAATCTTTAATAATAAATTTGATCTCGGTCTGGGAATCAAGGGGTTTAAAAAATTTTAATACCTTTTTACAATCCAAAAAATTTCCATTATCTTAGAGCTTCTAAAATTATTTGGGGAAATTTCCCGGGATGAACAGCTTTGGGTTTCAAAAATCAGAAAATTTCCCTCTTTGCTTTCTTACCCTTTTAAAGATTCTGGTGCCCTTCACTATTAACTTAAACTCCCACTTTTCCCAATTTTGATCTCTTAGATATTTTTTTTAACATCTGGTCTAAGTATGTTGTATGTAAGGTTGATATTTTTTGAGAAAGAGGACTGTTCACTCTCTGTCATTAGATTGTCAATCATTAAATGTGTCTGTAACTAAACCTTCAAGATGTATAAATTACTTTCAACTGACGAAAAAAACGGCATTTTTTAAACCCCAAACCCAATTTAAAACCATATTTTAAACTTGTTTAAATTCTAAATTTTTTGGGGGAAAATTGTGGCCCCAAATGGGTAGATTGGGAAAGGGTTTTTGCCCCCAAAAACCAAATTTAGCTATGGTCTAGAATTAAATTTCCCTATTATCGATTTTTTTTTTAAATTAAATTTTTGGCGTTAATGCCAGCACTAGCTTTATTAGATCTATCTTAAAATTAATTCCCCCTTTTTTCAGTGCTTTTCTTCAACATATATTGATTGCTACTGTAAGAAATATTAATTATTATTATATTCAAGAAAAATTTTAATTTTTAAATTAAAATTTTCTCCCCTAATTCTAAGGGGGAAGTCAGAAAAGGGAAAACCAAAAGGGAAAAAACCAAATGTATAAAAAAAAGGATTTTTTAACTTTTCCAAAAATTAAATGGGGAAAAATTTGGGGTTTAAAACAATTAAAAATATTATACAAAAAAAGGTCACAAAAAAAAAATAAGGTTTAAAACCCTTAAAAGGAAATTTTATTCAAACCTAGCTATCAACCCCTATATAACCTTACCCTTAAAAACACCCCAAAAACCAAAAGAGAAAAACAAAAAATTTACAATTTTCCCCCGAACAAAAAATTTATTCGTAAAAAAGGAAAAAATTTATCCCAAAAATTTTTACAAAAATATCTACCAGAATCTAAAATTAAGTTCCTTTGGCCTCTGATAAAAACCCAAAATTTAATTGGGATTTCCCCTTCGGGAACCCTTTCCTTCGGGAACCCCTCTCTGGGAACCTACCTAGTAACCTTCTTCGGGAAAAACCCCCCTTAAAAGGGGTTTTGCCATGATTTTAAAGTTGAAGTGGGATCCCCCCAAAAAGGGGTATTTTTTTTTAAATCATTTTTTTTTTTAAGGGTTAATTAAGAAATTGAACCCTGAGAGGGGGCTACCGGCGCCTTCCCTCCCTTTAGTCATTTTAAAAGCTTGCACTAGTACAAACCTGACAAGAGCTGCTGGCGGGGTTTTTGCGCAGAAAAAAACATTTTTTATTGATGAGAGGGAGTGAAAAAGCTTTAAAAGCCACCAGGTAGAAATATGTTGTCTTTAGTATACAAAAATCCACTATTTTGTAGGTAAATTACTGAGTTAAAACCCTGCTTATCGATGACAGGGAACATAAAGAGTTTTCAAGGGCTGAAAAGCTTTCAAGCGGGTGGGAAAGTTTTGGGTCGTTTTTTAAAACAGAACCCCACTAGTTGTAGTTTGATTATTTAAGGTGAACATTTTTACATTGGGTCCCTTTGCATGGGTCTGTGATCTGGCTGTGTCTTTCTCTATCTTAGCTCAGAGTGGCCCTTTTTTCTTTTTTTTTTGTTCTTAGGGAGATAAGGCCGTCCCCGGCAAAAACCCCCTTTTTGCCATCCAAAAACCCGGGGTAAAATACCCCCTTTGGAAACCAAAAAAAGGGTTTCATAAGGAAAAAAAAATATCTATCGTGGGATTGCTAAGTCATATTGATCTCCCCCCAAAAAGTATTTTAAAAAAAAATACGAAAAGGAAATTCTGTCCCCTCCCCGTCCAAACCCGTAAAAAAGTTTTGTAAATATTGATTGTTTTTTACTGGAAAAAAATGCCCAAACAAAAATAACTTTATAAGGTGTTTTCCTCTTTCTACACAACAAAAAAGCCTTTTGTAAAACACCTACATTACACAATTAAAAAGCCAATCATCTACAAATGATACACAACAAATCTAAAAAATTTTTTTGGGCTTTACTGGAATTCTTATGTTTAAATAGGAGAGAACAAAAACACCAGAAACTTAAAAACTTACTTGTTATAGGGACAAAAATATTTTGGGTAAGGGTTAACACGGCCCTTTAAATTTCGGGGCGTAATTACCCCCGCAATTACGGGCCCGGGGGGGGGGGGAGCGGGGGGAGGGAGCGGGGGGCCCGGAAACCTTTTCCCCGGGCCCCTAAACTTGTATTACCAGCGGGGCGTATATGCCGCTGGTAAATTCCAATTGTCAATTTTCTCCCCCTTGGCGTATTCGCCGAGCAGAGAGGGAAAAAGTAAAACCCCAATTTTATTAGAACTGTGGGTTTTCCCCTAATGACGGGGGCGTTTTTTTTGCCCGTAAAATTTGCCAAATCCGACGCGTTTAAATTTCGGACTGAAATACTCCAGTTTTTTAAACCGGTCGAACATGGCCTTACAGGTTTAGACTAAATTCTAAAATTTTAAACCCGCCTTGCCAAAACAGTATCTTTTAACAATGCGGGCGGTCTTAATTTTGTCCCTTTGGGGGAAAGCTTAAAGCCGTATTTAGACCATAGCCCTTTTTTTTATAATTTTTCCATTTACATTTAACAAAAACAAATATAAAATTTAATTTAAACTTTTTTCCCCATAAATCACATTTTTGGATAATTCAAATTTAAAGTTTTTCTACACTACTAGATTTACTAAGCTCTTCCCTTGGAAATCTTTATTTTCCCTTTAAAATTTTTTATGAGGTTATAAATTTTAAAAATTTTTTTCTGAAACAAATCCCAGCCTACTCTTTACCCGTTTGTAAAACCCAAAAAAAATAAAAGGGAAAAATTTGGATTCACTTTTTAAAATTAATTTAGAGGGTTTTTTGCTTTTAAAATTTGTTATTTTTCAATTTACTTTAGCAGCAAATCCAAACCCAATTTTTAAAAAAATGTTTTATATAAAAAATAATTTTTTCTCACCCTGGGAAACAATTTGGGTTTTTCCTTTTAATTTTTTCTCTTACGTAAACGCTTTTTTTAAATTTCGGCATTAAAAAAATACAGTGAGAAATTTATTACCTTCTGCACTTACAATTTGTTTTAAAATTAAGGCAATTTTCTTTTGGGAAAAAATGAAAATTTTTAGGGTTTTTATAATACATTTTGATCAAAACTGTAAAAAGCCCATTTTGGCAAAGGGAACCCTTTTTTTAAAAAAAAAAGGGAAACCCCACTTTATAATTTTTTTCCCCCCTTGGTGTTTGTTCAGACCCCAAAACTTCAGGGGGGAAAAAGATTCCAGCTATAACCTGCTGATTTTAAAAAAGGGTTTTTGTGGATGGTCGCATTGCCAAAAAAAACCCAAATTTGGGGGGAAAACCCCTCCCCTATGCAAACAAAACAAAACAGAAATTTGGGGCAGCACAAACCATTTTGAAAAAATTTGTTTATAGGGGCATGCTTTTTGGGGGCTAATAAAGCAGGGACACAAAACCCCAAAACAATAACAGCAAAAACTCACAAGCACTAAATAACAGTAAAGGGAAAATAGGAAAAAAATATATAATCAAAAAATTGGGAAAAAACCCATCTGCCACAAAAGGGGGGCCCCAAAATAGATGGGAACTGGGAGATAAAGACCTGGGGCAAACATTTTGTTTTTTTGGGGCCAAGGTGAAATTTTTTTGCACCAAAATTGGGGAGTGTTTTTGCTAGGGTCATAGATTTAGTGCTTTCTAGCTCCAAAATGTTTAACTAAAGCTCAGATAAACCACTTTTTAAATTGATCTTGCCCCTTCCCCCAGTAATGCGCCCCGGGTTTTTCCCTCCCCCCCAGTCAAAAAATGTGTAGATTCATACGGTTGTGGTGCGACACGCCTCAAGAAGGCTCCCACATCTTAGGCACATTACAAAGTGACGCGAGCACCTCGTAATGCCCCTCGCTTTGGAGTGCACCTGCTCATACATCAAGAGAACAGGGCTGCACCAGTTTTTGGGCTGAAAAGACACCAAAATACTGGCACAGCCCCATACATACAGAGAGGAAAAAAAGGATTTAGTCAGCCATGTAATTGACATCATAGGTAGACCTCAACTATGAGATACAAAATGAGAAAACAAATCCAGAAAATCACATTGTCTGATTTGGAAAGAATTTATTTGCAAATTATGTTGGAAAATAAGTATTTGGTCACCTTTTTCTTTAAGAGGTTCCTCTGTCCTTCACTTATTACCTGTAGTAATGGTACCTGTTTGAACTTTTTATCAGTATAAAAGAAACCTGTCCACAACCTCAAACAGTCACGCTCCAAACTCCACTATGGTGAAGACCAAAGAGCAGTCGAAGGACACCAGAAACAAAACTGTAGCCCTGCACCAGGCTGGGAAGACTGAATCTGCAATAGGCAAGCAGCTTGGCGTGAAGAAATCAACTGTGGGAGCAATAATTAGAAAATGGAAGACATACAAGACCACTGATAATCTCCCTTGATCTGGGGATCCATGCAAGATCTCACCCTTTGGGCTCAAAATGATCACGAGAACGGTGAGCAAAAATTCCAGAACCACACGGGGGGAACTAGTGAATTTCCTGCAAAGAGCTGGGACCAACGTAACACACTATGCCGCTGGGGACTCAGATCCTGCAGTGCCAGACGTGTCCCTATGCTTAAGCCAGTACATGTCCAGGCCCGTCTGAAGTTTGCTGGAGAGCATTTGGATGATCCAGAAGAGTATTGGGAGAATACTGTTCATGGTCAGATGAAACCAAAGTAGAACTATTTGGTAGAAAAACAACTCCTCATGTTTCGAGGAGAGAGAATGCTGCGTTGCATCCAAAGAACACCATACCTACTGTCAAGCACGGGGGTGGCAACATCATGCTTTGGGGCTGTTTCTCTGCAAACGGACCAGGACGACTGATCCTTGTACACGAAGGAATAAATAGGGCCATGTATCGTGAGATTTTGAGTGCAAACCTCCATCCATCAGCAACGGTATTGAAGATGAAATGTGGCTGGGTCTTTCAGCATGACAAAGATCCCAAGCACACCACCAGGGCAACAAAGGAGTGGCTTTGTAAGAAGCATTTCAAGGTCATGGAGTGGCCTAGCCAGTCTCCAGATCTCAACCCTATAGAAAACCTTTGGAGGGAGTTGAAAGCCCAGCGACAGCCCCTAAAACATCATTGCTCTAGAGGAGATCTGCATGGAGGAATGGGCCAGCATATCAGCAACAGTGAAGACTTCACAACCTTGTGAAGACTTATAGAAAACATTTGACCTCTGTCATTGCCAACAAAGGATATACAACAAAGCATTGAGATGAACTTTTGTTATTGACCAAATACTTATTTTCCGCCATAATTTAAAAATAAATTCTTTCCAAATCAGCAGACAATGTGATTTTCTGGATTTGTTTTCTCATTTTCTCTCATAGTTGAGGTCTACCTATGATGTCAATTACAGTCCTCTGTCATCTTTTTAAGTGGGAGAACTTGCACAATTGGTGGTTGACTAAATACTTTTTTCCCCACTGTACATGTCACCCTTGGTCTTATTTCAAGAGAAAAACTGTATTTGACAAGCTGTAGAATGAGTTTGAGGATCGTTCTCTGTCTGAATTAAAGATGCGGTTCTTTGAGAGACGGCAAAGGCCTGGAGAGTCATTGATGGACTATGCCTATTCCTTGCAAGAGGCCATGAGCGCTATTACCCAGGCCAACTTGCAAGAGGGGGGCAATGCAGACCGTGCCCTCTGGGAACGTTTCATTGAAGGGGCATACTCAGAGCATATCAAAAGTCAGCTTAGAATGTTAGCAGAGCAGCACTCTAATATGCCTTTCCAAGAATTTTGCAAGAAAGCTGCTTGGGTGCTGGAGAGGGGCCAGTTGCCGGGGGCTTGTTTTCCCCCTGTTGTGTCATCTAGGCCTGCTCCTTTCTATAGGTCCTTCCCCAGTGGTCCAGGCATTGCAGGGCACCACTACAGAAGCTATCGCTCGTCTGGAGGATCGTGTAGACCCGTTGAGCAAGAGCCTGGAGACACTTGCCAAGCACCTATAGACTCTTACCAGCCAACTGTCTACTGTTGAGGCATCAGAGGCACCTGCAAGAGCCCCTCCTGTTAAGTTGCCATTTCAATACCAGGGTCATCAGCTCAGGCAAGTCAGCCACCTAAGCTATTTTGACATGTCTCCTCGCAGGTTCGGGCACTAAGTGAACATGTGTTCCCAGTTAAGTTACAGGCCCCTGAGGATGGGGACCACCCCTCGGGATCAAGCACCACAAGTCCATCTCGAGAGCCATTATAGGGTCCCTGATATGCCTTAATATTACCTCGAATAACTGTGTTGTTAAACGAGGTGCCCCTGGAAGCTCTGATCGACATCGGCTCCCAATACCACCATTAAACGGGGTTTCTAAAAAGCAACAGGGGAAAAGGCTGATTTGCCCCAAACCATCCAAGCCCTGATTATCTACGATCAGAATCTCGGTCCACCACATTCCTCTGCTGGGCTACTGGGAGCCCATGATCCAGATTGAAAATGTCCAAATACCTTGACAGGGAGTGATCGTGACCACGCTAAAGTCCTAACCCACGGGATGAGCTTGAAAATGTTTTGGGTGAAATTTTCTTTATGCATCATCGTTTTGCTACGCCCCCCCATCCACTCACAAAGCAATTCAGAGTGCCAAACCAACAAAGTTTACTAACTCCTTTAGGGAGATCTGTTGAGTCCAAATTCTGGACAATCGGCCCGTAGTCCTGTAACCCAGAACAGAGATAATCCTTTTGTGTCGTGCCCGACTTGGTATTGGAGGGAAAGACTACCAGGCCCTCTTGGAACCTATTGAGATGGAATGAAGTTTAGTGACTGTTTCCTCTGGACGTGTTCAAGTACACCTGATTAACCTTGGTGACTATTCAGTCACACTCCTCAAGTTTTCAGCTGTGGCCCAAATGGCCAATAACCTTTGAAAAAATTTTAGGGCGGGCCCCTACTTCTGACGCCAGCCAAAATCCCCCCGGGGAAGTGATGCAGAAGTTCCTTAACCCTGGTGGACTTTGAAGAGCTCAATACTTTAGCGCAACAGAGAAAAGGAGTCTTGAAGGTGGTATGAGATTATCAGCAAGCATTCAGCCAGCATCCGTTAGACTTTGGCCCGACTACTCAGTTAAAGCATACATTTCCCACTGAGGATCATCCTCCTATCAAGGAGCATCACCGACCATTGCCTTCCACAGTCCATCAGTCAATAAAGAAGTTTCTGCAGGAGATGAAAGCTTCCCACCTCAGTCAGGACAGTCAGAGTCCTTGGGTTGCGCCTCTCATGATGGTAAGGAAGAGGACAGAACCAAATGGTTTTGTGTGGACTTTCACAAGCTAGACCCACAAGTATGCATACCCACTTCCTTGTATAGAAGAGTTGCTGAGGGCTGTAGGGAAGGCTGCTTCCCTTACCACCTTGGATCTGACGAGTGGTTACTGGCAAGTGCCTATGTCTCAAGAACACCAGGAAAAGACTGCGTTCAACACACCCATGGGCCTGCTTGAATTTACCAACATGCCCTTCGGCCTGTGCAATGTCCCTAAAACCTTCCAGTGGCAGATATAGAGATGCTTGGGCCATAAGAATTTCGAGAGCCTTCTTCTATAATTAGACAATGTCATTATATATTCTCACCCTACGGGGAAATTTTGGAACACCTACTGGGCCCCTCCAAGGCTGATCAAGTATGGGTTGAAGGCAGAGCTCTCCAAATGCCATGTGCTGAAGGAGCAAGTGCACTATTTGGGCTACATTGTTAGTGCTGAAGGAGTTCAGCCAGATCCAGAAAATATTTCAGCTATTCAAAGCTGGCCTACACTGACTACTGTTAAAGAAATTAGGAGTTTCTTAGGGCTCGCTGGGTACTACAGGTGCTTCATCCCACAGTTTGCCTGGATCTCCGACCCTCTGCACCAACTGTTAAGGGGACATCACCCAGAAGCCCAGAAAAACACCCCATATCATTTGGACAACGGGCAAGAAATCCCTTTAAAACCCCTAAAAACCCTTTCTGACTGAGCCACCCATTCTGGCCTATCCAGATTATAATATCCCATTCTGGTTGTATACAGATGCCAGGACTGAGAGCAAGATGGCAAAGAGCACTACGCGGAGGAGAGAAGAATGATTAGAGCTATAGTTTTTTTTAAATTGGAGTTCCTGACACTGGTTTGCGCAGTGATGGAGAAATTCCAGAATTACCTGGCATTGACACTCTTCCCTGTGTATACGGACAAAAAAACCATAGCTCATCCGGCCTGCCCGACTCATGCCTTTGAGAACTTCCCAACTTGTAACACCCAAATTAAACTCTGGAATAAAAAAGAGAACCTTCCCTCTGGGACCTCCCATGATCCATTATCCTTACTGTTTGGACCTGCACCACCATTGCACTCCCAATGGTCGTAAGTCACGAACCTATCCTTTCCCAAAATCGGACTGACTTTTAACTGAACCCGGGATTAAGAAAAACCGTCATAAGCCACCACCTCTTTAAAGGGATCCAAAATTATAAAAAATAAAGGTCACCCAGTTACCCTTCACTATGTTACTAGGACCACTGTTTATAAGGACTACAATGTACGCTATTTGGGGTGAACTACGCAAGACTTGGTGTCGGGTAGCCTGTGGAGCCTACAGCATTGACTGCTCCCCAGTTTTCCTTTTGTGTTCTCCTCATGTTATGGACAGACCCGGTCTATCCATGTTACTCTTTTTGGATTCCAGTTGCACTTTACAAGAAAGTGGTGCATTGCACTGTGCAAATACCCATTGTGAGTAGATGCCATGGCCTTTGTCCCTTTCTTCTTTTAGATATGTGCACGTTCCTGAAGAGGACCAGCGGTTGCTGCTAAGGACACTATTCTATTCATGTTTCTCTGCCCAAAATTCTGTCATGTGAAGTTCATCTGCTCTTAATTTATGCTCTTTATGTATGTTATGAAGGTGCCTTTATAATGTGCAATGTCCTTCCCTGACTGATGCCATGTACCTGCCCCTGAATAATAGGAATAGAGAATGTGGTTTTGATTCATTTTAGGGATTGAAGAATGTACCTTTCAACTTATGTACATTAAACCGAAGTTTTTTATAACATAAAAAAAACACATTTTTTCTCACTATCGACATGAAATCAGAATATACTTTTCCCGTTTTAGGGGCAATTTGTATTACTAAAACTTTTATATTTGCCAAAGCCAAAAAATGAGGGAGAGAAATTTTAAAGGGATTTTTACACTTTCGCAAATCAAAAGTTTTACATACACTAGGGTTATATCCTTTTAAAAAATTTGTACGCCCCCTAATGTGTCATTCTTTGGAAACTTCGATACATGCCTGTGGATGGTATTTTAAAAGCAAACCCAAAAAAAATTGTTTCTGTTGAACACATGAGAGATCTAAAAAAATCACCAAGATATCAGAAGGAAAAATGGAGTTGCACAAAAGGGTCAACTTGGGTGCAATTTAGCTACCTGAAGGTGCCTCGTTTTCGTGCAAACAATTTGATGCCCTACCGCTGAGGAAAAAGATGATTCTGTCTCTCAAAATGAACTTTCCTTGGTCAGGGCATGTCTATCAATCCAAACAAAAGCAAAAGACCTTGTGAAGATGGGCAAAAGCTAGTAAATTGTGTCACTATCCAAGTGAAATGAGTACTTTTCAAATGGAGAAGGGCCCTTGCCGGAAAAAGCCATTACTCCAAAAGAAACATATAAAAAAACGATTAAGGTTTGAAAATGCACACAGGAACAAAGACCTACATTTTTTGAGACATGTCCTGTGGTCTGACAAAACTAAAATTTAACTGTTTGACCATAACAACCATCGTTATGTTTGGAGAAAAAAGGGAGAAGCTTGAAAGCCTAAGAACACCATCCCAACTGTGAAACACAGTGGTAGCAGCATCATGTTATGGGGTTGTTTTGCTGCAGGAGGGACTGATGCACTTCACAAAATAGAGGGACATAGGGAAAAAAATTATTGGCATACTGAAGAACTCCAAGAAATAGCCAGGAAGTTAAAGAAATGGTTTTCCCCAAAGGACAATCCCCAAAGCATATTCCCAAACTGTTAAAAAAGGGGCTTGGGAAAACCCAAATAAATGTTTTGGAGTGGCCATCACAAACCCGACTAAATCCTATTAAAATTTTAGGGAAAAGCAAAAAAGGCAGGTGAGAGAAAGGGACCTCAAATAGGGCCAGTACAACGTTCTGTCAAAGGAAGGGTTTAAAATTCCTACCAACATTTTTGAGAATTTTGGAAAAAAAGGATATCCAAAATGTTTGACCAAAGTCATACAGTTAAAAGGCAATGCTAATATTAATTAAATGTATGTAAACTTTTGCAGAAAGTAATAAAAATGCCTTAAAAAATCTCCCTCTCTCATAATTTTTGGCATTTGGAAAATATAAAAAATTTTTGGGAATCCTAATTTTACTTAAAACGGGGACGGTTTTTTCTGATTTTGTGAATATGAAAAACAAAAGTGTCTTTTTTATAGTGTATGTAAACTTTTGGGGTTTTTTTGGATATGTTCTAAAACGATAAGTTTCCCTAGTTTCATAGTTTGTAAACCGAAAAAAACGAGACTCCCTTCAGTTAGCCCTTTGTGTAAGGTGTGATCCAAGGAAGGGCAAAAAACCCCCAAAAGGTAGAAAACCAATTGTCCCATTTTTGGAAAAATTCCCTTTCCCCACTCCAATCTGGCAATCGGGAAAATCCCGGATCAAAGACCCCCCCCAGAAACCTAGACCTATAACTTGTTTAAATTTTTATGCTCCCAAAAAGCATCCAAACCCTTTTTAAATCTGTAGTGATTTACCCTGAAATTCCCCTGGCAGAGAGTTCCCCAGTCTCACGTAAATAATCCTTTTTATGTTTAGTAAAACTTTTGCCTCAAGACGTAAGGAGCCCCCTTTTTTCTAGAACAGTCCTAAATATAAATAAAATTGGGAGAACTTAATTTTTACCTTTAAAGTTTTTAAAATATTATTATGTCCCCCCCCAAGCCGTCTTTTCTCTAACAAATAACCCCAATCTTTCTAAACTTTCTGGGGACTGTATCCACCCCTTCCCCTTTTTTTATTTTTGTTGCCCCCCCTTTTTACCTTTCAAGCTCCCACAATGTCTTTCCTGTGCCCCGGGGGCCCAAAACTGTACACAATATTCCATGTTGGGCTAACCAGTGACTTGTATAATGGGAGAATAATGTTTCCATGTGCCTCTATTTCCCCCTTTTAAAGACCCCATATCCTATTTGCCTTTTCAGCTCTGTCTACACTGGTGCTACAATTAAGTTTTCTGCCACCGGGTTCCCAAGTCCTTCTCCATGTCCTTTTACCCAGCCTTTTTTCCATTTAACATGTAGTCTGTAATGGGTTTTTTCCCCCCCATGTGCATAACCTTGCATTTATTTTGTGTTAAACCCATCTGCCCTTTCCCTGCCCCTGCCTCCAAAATTATCCAGTCCCTTTGAATAAAACATTATCCCATTGTTTTGAATACTTTACAGAGCTTTGTATCGTCTGCAAAGATCGATATTCTACTGTGCAATCCATGTGTAAGATCGTTAATGATGTGCCTTTTAGCAAAAGTAATCCAGAAGATTAGGGTTAGGCCTGGCACCGGAGAAAAATTATATTGTAGCTGACCCTGGCTGAACCTTGAAAATAGCTTCCCTATACTCAGGAAAAAACAACACACAAAGCATATTGGGCGACATGTATGATCGGGCTTTTCGCCCGTTTTTTGGCGTACACTGCGCCTCCCAACCCGAATCCCGCTGTCGGACGTGGGGATTCAGTGTTAGGCGCAGTGTACGCCACTTTCAGCTGCGCCCCGCATGAAGGGGCGGGTAGTGGGTGAGGTGTGGGCGCGGGGTAGGCGTTCCCGGGGCGGGACGCGGCGCGCTCGAAAACCCCGAGGCATGAACGATAGCGAGTCGGCAAAGCGAGGCGCAATGCAGCGCTCGGCAGCTCCGACAGTCAGACCTGGTTTATTTTGGTCTAAATCCTCCGACAGAGGCGAAGTGAAGCAGGATCGGAACATGCGAGGAAGCAGATAGAAGATCGCGACAGAAATCTCGGCGCTCTGCTCCGTGCAGCAGGAGTATGATTCCGAAAAAATCGCCTTTATAAAGGCGGAAAACCTTCTCAGAAAAGAGCTGAACCTCAAAAATAAACATATTAAAAAAAAAAATCACTTTCCTAAACTCTAGAACGGAGCAATGTAAGTAGCTCGCGCAATGTAAGTAGCTCGCGCTCTGATTGGCTAAGCTGGACGAGCCCCCGCCGCTTCAACCAATCAGCTCGTTTCTGCATTTTTACTGTATTTTGAACTGTCCCGCCTTTGAATATGATTGGTCAATTTTTCTCCATAGGATATAATGGGACATTGTCGCTCCTATTCTGATTGGTCAATTCTCCTCCATAGGTTATAATGGGACATTGTCGCTCCTATTCTGATTGGCTGGTTTATGCCGACCAATGAGAATAGCTTAAACAATTTGAATTACTGTATTTCCCGGCAATTCTCTCTATTGCAATTCCCTATGTAGTGCCGTTCTCGGCGACAAACACGTTGTTCGGGTTTTTAACTGCTTTATTTGTAAAGAAGGGTTCTGCTCTTTATCTGATAATGTTTTACACTTAATAAAAATGATTTTTTGATTAATACTTCATGCCGCACGGCGCTGAGAGCCGAGATTTCAGAGCGCCCATCTCTCCATAGACTATAATGGGAGAAGTAGCTCGCGCTCTGATTGGCTGGGATATCCAAGCCACCGCTAGCTCAGCCAATCAGCTCTTTTCTGTCTTTTTACTGTATTTTGAACTGTCCCGCCTTTGATTTTGATTGGTCCAAACTTCTCCATATTCTGATTGGTTAATACTCCTTCATAGGTTAGAATGGGCCACTGTCGCTCCTATTCTGATTGGTCCAAACTTCTCCATAGGATATAATGGGTCTTTGTCGCTCCTATTCTGATTGGCTGGCTTCTGCCGACCAATGAGAATAGCTTAAACAATTTGAATTACTGCATTTCCCGGCAATTTCCAATATCCTAATTCTTGAATTAGGATATTGGAAAGTGATTTTGTTTTATGTATTTTTTATTTTTTAGCTTTCAGCTCTTTTCTGAGAATGTTGAACGCCTTTATAAAGGCGATTTTTGATTCATACTCCGCACCGACATGTGGAATGATTTCTCGCTGTTTTTCAGCCTGTCTCGCATCGGAACTGTTTTTCGGCGCAGTCCCGCACGGCGCCTAAGTCCCGCACTGCGCCCATGTCCCCGCACTATGCCCCACACACACTGGCGAAGCGCAGGGAACTTTTCCCCGCATGTATGAGTGCGCTACCTCCGGCGGCGAATCATAGGCGCAGCGCCGCACTGCGCCTCGGTCGCCGCACTGCGCCTAACACACTGGCCAGGCGCGGCGGACTTTTCCCCGCATGTATGACCGCACTACCTCCGGCGCTGAATCATAGGCGCAGCCCCGCACTGCGCCTCGGACCCGCACTGCGCCTAACACACTGGCGAGGCGCGGCGGACTTTACATGCTATGTATGAGCGCGCCCAGGTCCCGACATAAATCAGGCGCAGATTCCGCCGGAAAACTGGCGGAAAGGTGCGCTCCGACCCGGCGGGATTCATACATGTGGCCCATTGTGTTTATTTTCTTAACCTGTACGTATTATTTAATATTTTATCTGGTGTATTGTGTATCCCGAATCCTGTTCCAGACCATTATCACCAACCCAACCGATTGCTGAGGAAGGTTTATTTTCAGTAGGGGGTATTTGTAATACACCAGTGCAGAGTATTGTGGCCTGTGGGGTTGAGTCAGGGATGTGTTCTTGTCACAATGCATCTTATGTGTTAATTATGTGTAACGTATGTAATTTGTTGTGTATCTTTGGGAAAGTTTTGTGTTGGTCCCTGGCCCCTGTACCTTCTTGCACCTAATGCACCTCACGCCACTATTTTCAACACCTACCTCCTGATTTGGCAAGGGAGTGTAGAGGTCTCATGCCAGAAGTGGCAGTTGGAGGTGGTTGAAGGCAGGAAGGTCAATTGGGCTCAGTCTAGAGAGTGAGTAGTGATAAGGGTGAGAAAGACTGTTATGAAGCTCTGCTGTTTGAGGGTAACTTTGAAAGAAGAAAGCTACCAGCTTGTGTGACTACTACTAGGTCCACAACAATACTAAAGAGAGTTCACTGTGGAATTCCACAGATCCCAGAGACTCTACCATAACCTGCAATAGGAGAAGAAGGATTAGGCTGCCACCATACATTGGGACCCTTCAAGTCTGCTACAAAGGGTATAAAGACCACTACTCTCAACAGGTACACCATATTGCTGCTATGGTAAGGAGCTCTTTACCTCTCGTCACCCTGCTGGGCATTTCCATGTGGTTTGGGAGAATTGTTTATAAGAACTGGGATCCTGATATTTTGCTGCAGAGAAGATATTTATCTTCAGTAAAGACGGGCATTATTTTACCAACTATATCACCTCTGTGTGTGTCTGCGCAACTGCACCAGCCACTACCATCTTGGGTACATCCTGGCCACGTCACACTACTACGCCCACCATACTCCAGATGGAGTACCCCGGGAAGCTTGTGAAGATCTCTAACGACTCAGGTGCCTTCTCCCCTTCACTGTAGTGCTGCACCCAGGAGAGAGAGCCTGGAGACACCTGACAACCACTATCAGGCTTGTCTCCCCCTTTGGCATGCCTTGGGGCCCACTACAGATTCATACTATGTTAATTGCTATGTTGCAGGTATCCATTGGGGTAACATGAAAAAGGTACCTCGGCGGACATAGCAACACCGCCGCGCTTTTACATAGAGGGTAATAGGGGAGACTTAGCTCTGCCTGGGCTATGTTTGATCTATTTCCGAATGCAATACGCATTACCTGTGGGACTCAGTAGTGTAGTAGACTATGCTTTTGAGTCCCGTAAGACAAGCGTATGGTGCCGGGAAATACTGTAGATCAAACATAACTGTGATGTCCCGCCACTGGAACTTGGGACCGGAAGAGGTAAGTATACATTTTTTTTTACTTATGTCTAGGGAGCTATTTAAATTACTTTTTAATAAGGTGGGCAGCCCCTTCTGCTCTACTACCAGCTTAAAACAGAGCTAATTTTGAGAACAGCAAAGCAATTGCAGTTTTTAAAATTTGACACTTGACATGACTCTTGCATTAGCAGACAAACAGCATCAATAATTTTAACTCTAAGAACAAATCAATTTTTTTTTTATTTTGTTCCTCTCTGCATTGCAAGAGTCATAACTTTTTTTTTTAATTTTCCCATTGATATAGTCATATGAGGGCTTTTTTTGAGGGTACATATAATTTTTTGATTAATGTTTATTAACTTTTTCTGGGAGGAATAGTAAAAAACAGTACTTTCATAATTCTTGTTTTTGTTTTTCAAATTCACACCATTCACCTCTAGTCATACTGTGATAACTTAATTACGTGATTCAGTCCAATTATGGCAACACCAAATTTATAAAAAAATTTTCTTTTTTTACTATTGCACAACAAAAACACTTTTCAATTTATTTTTTTACACTGCAACATATGAGCTAACCAATGTGATAATGTGATTCCTGAATAAATATGGAATAAATAATTTTTGATACTAGTCTTACAAGGTGAATGCTACATCTGTACAGAAGAATGCAGAAATCATTCAGCTTTCAAATCTGCTTGGTTTATGACAAACTGGCGAAGCAAGTTTTGACCTTGCTGACAGAGCCCCATTTTTTACATCTGACATGTGACATTTTATGTGAGAATAACTTTTAGACACTTTTACCTATCCATGTAATTCAGAGACTGCTTTTCTCGTGACACATTATGCTGAAACATTTGCTATTTTCAAACTTCAAAAATGTCTGCATGTAACACAGTTATTTCTCTCAAAATAGTTTATAACTAGCATCTACCATATGTCTACTGTAGGTTGTCATCATTTTTTAAATGTATTTTTTTTACGACATTAGGAGGCTTAGAACTTCAGTTGTAATTTTTCACATTTTCAAGAAAATTTGCAACATAGATTTTATTAGGGACCAGTTCAGTTCTGACGTGACTTTGAAGTGCCTGTATGTTAGATATCCCCATAAATGACTCCATTTAAAAAACATTTGTATGCATCAAATTGCCATACACCAAAAAAAGTGAAACATATTCATCTGTTTTAAAAAAAAAATGAACTTTTATTCAAATTTATCAAACATTTAAACACTTCAGTAGCGCAAAAGCCACATATTAGACCAGTCCACAACTTGAGTCCAATTCAATATTTCACAAAACGTTGGCTAAAGTGCTCTGCTTATACATGAAAAAACATCTTTCTACTTGCAGCAAATTCAGTGTTCTTAATATAGATACCACATCCATCAAAACCACAGCATTAGGTTATGAGCAGTAAAAAAAAGATATACTCATCAGAGCGTGGGGTGTCCAGACCGCAACGTTTCGGTGGAAAGAAAAACGAGACACCCCCTTTGTCAAGCCCATCTAAAAAACTACATCCCTTAAAGTATCTAAAACCATGTTTAGGAAGTTTGTTAACCCATTAGGTATTTCACAGAAATTAAAGCAAAGTGGAGGTAAAATGTCACTTTTTTCGCAGATTTAAAATTTTTATCTACTGAAACACGATAGATGGAATCTCTTTTTAGAGATTTTTAGAGATATCCCATAAGTGGCCCTAGTGAGCTTTTTGGCTCAACCACAAGACCCAGAATAGGAGGAGCACCTACCGGAGTCTGGAGTCTCATCTTCATTACAATTTTATTTAGGCGCCATTTCAGATTTGCGGACACCCTAAGGTGCTAAAACATAATAAACACCCCTAAACATAACCCATATTGAAAACTACACCTGTTAGGGATGGTCAGGGACACACACAAGACACGGACAAGTGGGGCCCTGACACTGATCCCAGCCTTTGTCTCTGCCTTTTGGGAAACCCGACTCCTTAACAGGCCGGCCCCAACCAGAAGACTCAAGGCTACACTGAGAGTGTGCACAGACAGAGACAAACAAAGAACACAAAATGACGTAGTCGGCACGGTCCCGAGCCCAGCAACAGGGCGGGCAGCGCAGTACAAAGTCATGAGGCAAAGGGAGAAACCAGAAACAAAGCAGGATCAATAGCACAGAGAACAACCTAAAGGACAGGCTATCTATAAAGACAAGCAGTATATCAGGCACTGAGAAGAGGAAGCAGTGGCTATATGTAGGGAAAGGGCGGAAGCAGAGGAGCTGGGATAGGCGGCAGAACCTGTCAATCCAGAGAGCGGATTAACCCCTATAAGTGCTGGAGGATTTCTGGCCAAGGCGTCGACCAGAAATCAATCAAGACTCAGGACTACAGGGAAGTGTTCACACAAAGGAGGCAAGGCCGCAGTTATAATCGCCGCGGCCATGGCCGGCGACCAGGGCCCGATGGCACGGACGTGACAACATCCTATGAGAAATATATCCAGGGATGCAGTGAGTATACATATGTTAGACAATTTTTTTTTTAGTGTTAGGCAGCAAAAATGAAAAAAATAATTTTTTTAAAACAATTGGCAATTTTAGCTGAAAATGTTTCATTTTTACAAGGAATCCTGGAAAAAAATCATCCCAAATTTTGTTATGCAATTAATTCCAAGTTTGGCAATACCCTATATTTGGGTGTAAACTGCTCTTTGGGTGCATGACAGGGTGTATGAGGGAGGGAGCGCTAACTGGCTTTTGAAATGCAGATTTTGGTGGGTGCTATGCCGCATTTTGAAAGCCCCAAAAGTACCAGAACAGGTGAAACCTTCCAGAAGTCGCCACATTTTGGATTCAACACCCCACATGGATCACATCTAGGGGTGTTTTGTGCATTTTGGCACAAGTGTTCCACAGTTTTTTTAGTATTTGGTCATGAAAATGGGGGAGGGGGGAAATCAGTTCTGCCATTGTTTTTTTGGGCTTCAATTTTACAGTGTTTGATGGAATAACTTTACTATGCGGGTTGGTACAATTGCAATTATATGAATTTATATAATTTTTTGGTGTTATTTATATTTTATTACTTTTATAAAAAATTGCATGTTATGTCTTCATAGTCTGCTAGCCATAACTTTTTAATTTTTCTGTATTGGACTGATTATGGGCTTGTTTTTGTGGGAAGAGTTGATGTTTTTATTAGTACCATTATGGGGAACATGTTACGTTTTAATCACTTTTTATTAAAGTTTCTGTGAGGCGTTTTGAATAAAATACAGCAATCCTAATAGTGTTTTTTATTTTTATTTTTGATATCGGACACCTTGCGGTATAAATTAAATGCTAGCTTTATTCAGCAGATTGATACAATTACATCAATATCCAATTTTTTATATTTTTTATGTTTTACTGCTTTTAGGCAATAAAAACACTTTTATACAAAACGAGAAACAAGTTTTTGCATCATCATAGTTTGAGAGCCATAACTTTTTTTTAATTTTTTGCGTGTGGAGCAGAGTATTGGCTTCTTTCTCAGGGATGAGTTGATGTTTTTATTGGTATCATTTTGCCATTTATCTGAGTTTTTGATCATTTTTAAATCCTTTTCTTTGAAAGGCAAGGTGAAGAAAATACTTCAATCTTAGGCTCACTGTGCAATATGTGTGACAAGTTGGTTTTACTCTGTGGGTTGATACGATTGTGGCAATATAGGTTTGTAAATTTTTTTCATGTTGAAGCACTTTAAAAAGTGCTTTTATTGTGTAAAACAATATTTATGCATCGCTATCTTTTGATAGCTATAACTTTTTAATTTTTCTGTTCACAGAGCTGAGTAAGGGCTTTTTTTGTGAGGTGAACTGTCATTTTAATTGGTACCACTTTGGTGTTTATATTCCTTTCTGATTGTTTTTTATTCCATTTTATGTACCATGGGATGAACAAAAATCGCAATTCTGTGATTGTTTTTTTTTTTTTTTTTTGCGGGTTAATTAACTTAACATATTACAGGGTAGGTTGTTATGCACGCAGCCATACCAAATATGTGTACTTTATTTTTGAAATTTTGGGGGGGTGATTGCCATTTTTAAAGGGGAAAAGGGCAGTGTATGTGTTTTTATTTTATTTTTCATGTTTGTGTTTTACTTTTTTTTACTTTTCCCCATAAAAGGGGAACTTGTATCAGTCATCTTCAGAGCACTGATGTACAGGCAGAAGTCCCTTCCCACTAGGATGTACTGGTATATCCAATGTCAGGAAGGGGTTAAAACATCAATGAACACATACAGTAATGTGAATATATATTCTGCATTTCCATTATTATCCTTCTTTTTCATCAAGAAATATAAAAATAACTTATGTGTTAACCAATATATTTTTTTTAACTTTCAGAAACAACTGAACATGGAAACAGCCTGCACACTGCATTATCTTCAAATCTTGATACCTAATTGGATTGAAATGAGACCTGGTCAACTAACTATATTATTCATGTTGATATTGGAGACTCAAAAGCATTCATGAATATATAAAAAAAGGAAACTTCTGTTGTTAATGTACCTGTGGCAAATTAATGCTACAGATATTGATTTTACTTAACATCTTTCTTCAAAGATTCAAATATTTGTTCAAAATGTAAGCATCCACATTACATAAAAATCTTCAGCTCACTCAGTTCTCTATCTGGATTAGCTTCAGCAATATCCTCTCCATCCGCATAAACTAGAAACTGGAGAAATGTTTATTCATTCTACCTGTTAACTACTGTAGAAGGACCATTAACTGGAGACATACAGTATCTCACAGAAGTGAGTACACCACTCACATTTTTGTAAATATTGTATTATATCTTTTCATAGGACATTACTGAAGATATGACACTTTGATACAATGTAAATTAGTCAGTGTACAGCTTGTGTAACAGTGTAAATTTGCTGTGCCCTCAGAATAACTCAACACACAGCCATCAATGTCTAAACTGCTGGCAACAAAAGGGAGTACATCCCTAAGTGAAAATGGACAAATCATGCCTAAAATGTCAATATTTTGTGTGGCCACCATTATTTTCCAGCACTGACTTATCTCTCTTAGTCATGGAGTTCACTAGAGCCTCACAGGTTGCCACTGAAATCTTTTTCCACTCCTCCATAGAGATCTTGCGCTCCTCCACCTTCCGTTTGAGGACGCCCCACAAATGCTCATCAGGTCTGTAGACATGCTTGGCCAGTCCAGCACCTTTAGTCTCATTTTCCTTAGCAGGGTAGCGGTCATCTTCAAGGATTGTTTGGGGTCATTATTAGTGATGAGCGATTGCGTCAACTATCGTCATCGGGTCGATAGTCGATATCGTCAATTATCATGCCGATATCCGATAGCCGATAATAGATAATTGCCGATGACCATTAAAGTCTATGGGAGAGGAACAACACCTTCATTCTTACACCCAAACAGGGCTGGAGAAGCTGGAATTAACATCCACAACAGTAAACCGGATACGTGCTACATCTTAGGCAAGACAATTAGGTTATAAAAGTCACAGAAAAAAAGTCACAGACCATTCACTATCCCTGTCTTGTACCACAGCATGACCCTTAAACCTTCATGACCCACAAATTAAAAAGTGCCAGAAGGCAGTATTACTTGAACCACCATTTTAGTTGAACTGCACATTGACTATCCCTGTCCTGGACCGCAGCATGACCCTTAAATCTACATGACCCACAGACTAAAAAGCGCTGGAAAAAGGAGTCTTTCAACCACCATTTTAGTTGAACTGGACATTGACTATACCTGTCCTGGACCGCAATATTACCATTAAATCTGTCTGACCCATAGATTAAAAAGTGCCGGAAAAAGGAGTATTTGAACCACCATTTTAGTTGAACTGGACATTGACTATGCCTGTCCTGGGCACAGCATGAGCCCCAAACCTGCATGACCCCCAGATTTAAAAGGTGCCGGAAAAAGGAGTCTTTCAACCACCATTTTAGTTGAACTGAACGTTGACTATACCTGTCCTGGGCCACAGCATGAGCCCCAAACCTGCATGAGGCCCAGATTTAAAAAGTGCTGGAAAAAGAGTCTTTCAACCACCATTTTAGTTGAACTGGACATTGACTATGCCTGTCCTGGGCACAGCATGAGCCCCAAACCTGCATGACCTCCAGATTTAAAAAGTGCCGGAAAAAGAGTCTTTCAACCACCATTTTAGTTGAAGTGGACATTGACTATGCCTGTCCTGGCCACAGCATGAGCCCCAAACCTGCATGAACCCGAGATTTAAAAAGTGCCGGAAAAAGAGTCTTTCAACCACCATTTTAGTTGAACTGAACATTGACTATACCTGTACTGGGCCACAGCATGAGCCCCAAACCTGCATGACCCCCAGATTTAAAAAGTTCCGGAAAAAGGAGTCTTTTAACTACCATTTTAGTTGTAGTGGACATTGACTATACCTGTCCTGGGCCACAGCTTGAACCTTAAACCTGTCTGATCCACAGATTAAAAAGTGCCTGAAAAAGGAGACTTTGAACCACCATTTTAGTTGAACTGGACATTGACTATACCTGTCCTGGGCCGCAGCATGACCCCAAAACCCGCATGACCCACATGATGATGATGATGACGACATTTGTGGCCCTGACTAGGAGGACGAGGAGGTAATACTGCTGGATGCAGGTTGCATTAACCACTGAAGAACAGATTGGTGACGCTGTTCATTACTGAGATTCACAGGGCCCTGACCCAGCAATGACAGGCCTAACGGTCCTTCAACTGATGATCCGCTGGCTTGCATGTTGTCGTCAGCACTGGAAGGAGCACCTTCTCTCATACCTCTACCTCCATGTCCTACACCCCTCTTTGCTCGCTTACCACCTGAATTTCGCTCCATGTTCAGAAAGATTAAAATTTAAGAAGGTATGGAAGAGTTTTGACATTCTCTTATTGAAAGATGGCAAATCACAGCTATTCTTGAATCCCTACAGCCAACTAAGATTAGAAACTGAATTGTTTCTAGCGAATACCTGTGAAATGCGGTCTGGTGGAAGAACCGTAAGACAAAACCAACAGTGTTCTTCCTTCAGTCCCAGGGATTTACAACTGCCCAGTAGGACTAGGAATTATCAACAAAATATCATACAAGTGCGCTATCTGCGTCAAACTGAGATTCACCGAGTGCAATAAAACTATTCAGAAGTTACACGGATGAGAAATTGTGTTTTTTGGAGCAATGATAAACGAGAACAGTTACTAGAAAATGTTTCTATCAAAATTGTCGTACAACGTGGCTATTTGAAAAAAACTAGGGCCACACCACGTGCAATACAGCTATTTAAAAGTTATACGGATAACAAACAGTGGTTTTTGCACCAATGAAATACACCAACAGTAACAACTAAATTTCTGTATCCAAATTTAAGTATAAGGTGGCTATCTAAAAAAAAAATGTGGTGAACCAAAGTGCAATACAGCTATTTAAAAGTTATACGGATAAGAAAAGGTGGGTTTTGCACCAATGAAATACAACAGCAGTTACCACAAAATTTCTGTATTCAAATTTAAGTACAAGGTGCCTCTTTGAACAAAACTGGGCCGCACCAAAGTGAAATACAGCTATTTAAAAGTTATACGGATAATAAAAGGTGGGTTTTGCACCAATGAAATACAACAGCAGTTACCACAAAATTTCTGTATTCAAATTTAAGTACAAGGTGGCTCTTTGAACAAAACTGAGCCGCACCAAAGTGAAATACAGCTATTTAAAAGTTATACAGATAATAAAAGGTGGGTTTTGCACCTATGAAATACACCTGCAGTTACTAGCAAATTTCTGTATCCTAATATAAGTACAAGGTGGGTCTTTGAACAAAACTGGGCTGCGCCAAAGTGAAAAACACCTATTTAAAAGTTTTACGGATAAGAAAAGGTGGGTTTTGCACATATGAAATACAACTGCAGTTACTAGCAAATTTCTGTATCCTAATATAAGTACAAGGTGGGTCTTTGAACAAAACTGGGCTGCACAAAATAAAAGGTACTATTTCACCTCAGGTGCGAGATGTGCTGGCCAAAAAATGCAGGTTCAAAGCAGAGTCTGGGCTGCACAATATACACTCTCCTTTCAAAAGCCTGCCTGCCTGTCTGTCTGACTGTGTTCGCCAGCACCCCTCCGCCCACTCCCCACCTCCCCAACCCCCCCGCGGCTGTACAGCGCTAGATGCCTCTTTAAAAGTCTCTGTCTAACTAAGAGCTGAAACACAGCTAAAAGCATAGTTGTCTGTATGAATAAAGAGAACTGTGTCGCTGAGCTGTATTGAGGAGAGATCTAGCACACGTCCTGCTCTAGTTAGAGACACTGAAACACTGATGATGAACAAGAAACGCTGTTCTATGCAAAACGAGGTCATGTGAATTTCCAGCCAATGACAACCATACACATCACAGTCATGACGTCGCACATCCAGCTCACCCTGCTCTATGCTCTAAGCTGATTTGCTGGCTGCCAGAATGACAGGAAGCGCCGAAAATGGCGCGATAGTAATAGATTATGCGCAGATTCTCACCTAAAATATCGCGTGATCAGAAATTTCCGATCAACCTAAAAACCATGCCGATTTCAACTTTGTCGATTATAATCACTCATCCCTAGTCATTATCATGTTGGAATACTCCATTGCAGTCCAGTTTCCAAAGGGAGGAGATCATGTTCTACTTCAATATGTCACAGTACATGTTGGCATTTATGGTTTCCATGATGAACTGTAGCTCCCCACAGCTGGCAGCACTCATACAGCCCCAAACCATGACACTCCCACCACCATGCTTGACTGTGGTACTCCTCACCTGGTTGCACCACACACACTTCACACCATCTGAACCAAATATGTTTACCTTGATCTCATTAGACCACATTTTTCCAGTGATCCATGTCCTTAGTCTGCTTGTCTGTAGCAAACTGTTTGAGGGCTTTCTTGTGCATTCTCTTTAGAAGAGACTTCCTTCTAAGACGATAGTTATGCAGACCAATTTTGTAAAGTGTGCAGCATATAATCTGAGCAGTGACAGGCTGACTCTTCACCCCTTTAACCTCTGCAGCAATGCTGGCAGCACTCATATGTTTATTTTGAGAAGATAATCTCTGAATATGACGGTATGACGAGTGTGCACTCAACCTCTTTGGTCGGCCACGGTGAGGCCTATTCTGAGAGGAACCTGTCTTGCTAAACCACTGTATGATCTTAGACACCGCACTGAAGCTGAATTTCAGGTTGCTGACAATTATTTTATTCAGATTCTTAGACGGTTCTTTGCAATGAGGTGCCACAATGAACTTCCAGTTACTAGTATGAGAGAGTGTGAGAGTGTTAACACCAAATTTAACAAACCTGTCCATTATTCACGCCTGATACCTTGTTACACTAATGAGTCACATGACACCATAGAGAGTAAATTGAGCACACTTTGGGCATTTTTACTAAGGGGTGTACTCACTTTTTTTGTCAGTGGTTTAGACATTGATGGTTGTTTGTTGAGTTATTTTTAGCGCACACCAGATTTGCATTGTTGTACAAGCTAAACACTGACTACTTTATATTGTATCAGTGTCATATCTTCTGTGTTGTCCCATGAAAATATATAATACAATATTTACAAAACATTGAGAGGTGTACTCACCTTTGCGAGATTTTGTAATTGTGATTTCATAATATTCAGAAGTTGACCTTAATATACAGAGGTAGCAAAGCTTAAAGGGGTTGTCCATTTATAAAAAGTAGAAAAAAAGTGATCCTTTGGTCTTCCGCCATGGCAGCTCTGGAACGCTCACAGATCTGCTTCTCTTCACCTCCAGGTTCTTGTTCTAACAACAAAGGAGACACTCACGCTTCATTTACTTATTATGAAATGCAAACCTCTCGAGTGTGTCAGGATAAAAACCCAGAAGTGAATAGGGTCCCGGGGAGCTTCAGAGCTGTAGTGGCAGGGGATCGGGAGTTAGGTATCACTTTTTATTCTAGGTTTCCTGAACCTGATACCATTTCGCTATAATTTTACTACACTGGACATCCCCTTTAATTTAAAATTGAATGCCCTATGATCCTGGGGCATAATAATCTGAAATCAGATAGCACATGTACTAAGATGTCACCGACAAGTAAACTTTTCTGAAACTGTATGTCCAATTGTGTACTGCAGCATCCTTCTACTTTGTCCCAGATTTTCTTATTTTGGCTTCATTGCTTATAGACTTTAAAGAGTCAATTATTGGAACTTGTAACTGATCTGCTCTGCATTTGAAATTTGGCCAATTTTAACAATATTAAAGGGGCTTTCCGCCTAGTAATAAAAATCAAACAAGTAGCTCTAGGGTTCCACGTAAAATTAATATTATTATTTTTTTTTTTTTAAACTCACCTTCTTCAGTTCCCGATTACAGTGCCACATCTCTCTAGTCTTCTGTTTTCCTTCTTTATCCATCTGCTAATTGGCTGCAGTAGTCATGTGGCAATAATTTACATCATCATCCAGAAGTAAACAGTTCCAAACAGTAATGTAAATCAAAAGCATGTGAATGCTGTAGCCAATCAGTTGGCACAGAGGTGATGTCCTCTTTCTGAATGAAAACAGAAGACCAAAGAGACGTGGCACTGGAACTGGGGACCGGAGGAAAGTGAGTAGAAGGTTTTTTTTATTTTACTGGACCCCCAGTAGCTTCTTAAATTTGTTACAAGGCTTATAACCCCTTTAATCCAGAGCCAAGCAAACCCCCTGTCAGACAGATATCAATATTTCTTGCAGTTGGAGAAAAATACCTTTCCGACTCCAAACACAGAAATTAGATGAAACTATTGAATCAACTACCCATTTTCTGTTATCTAACAAATGTAACTTTAAACTCCTTACCATCTCAGCCAGTTTTGGCCTTTCTGACAGAGCCCCATTTTTCTAATCTGACGTGTCAATTTGTCAATAACTTTTTAATGCTTTTTCGTATCCAGGGGATGTGAAGAATGTTTATTAGTAACACATTGTACTTTAAATTAGTAATACATTTTGATATATAAAGTCTTTGTTTACTTGCGAAAAAAAAACTGTGTGTAAGATGGTTAGTTATACCACACAAAATAACTACCTTTAACCATATATGTCTACTTTATGCTGGCATACATTTTTAAATATCTTTTTATTTCTTTAGGCCATTGAGAGGCTTTTAATATTAGTAGTAATTTTTAAAATTAAAAAAAAAATTACACTGATTTTTTTTAGGGATTAGTTCAATCCTGTCATGGCTTTTCTGGACCTGTAACTCAGACACATCCATAATGCACCCCATTTAAAAAAAAAGGGCACCCTTCAAAGTATTCAAAACATCATTTAGGAAGTTTATTAATCCAGATATGTAAAGATGCAGGTTGGATGGTGTAGAGTAGTAGTGATGGTGGCAGTGGTGATGTGGTGCACCGGCAATTGCAAATAAAATACAACAGCAACTCCAGGTAAACTTCAGTCTTTTACTCACGGCACGCTTTGTTGTGTACAATACACTTACTTTTATCAATCAGCAACTTCTCATCATGACTGTGTACTCCAGACACAACACTTTCATGAGTGATTACATCTGGAAAAATCTCTTATCCGACCCAGACCGTCTGTGCAAAAGTGCTGGCACCTGGCGACTCAGGACCCTCTCTGTCCTCTCTAAAGGGTCCCTTTCTCCTTCAGCAGTCCACCAAACTGCCCACCTGTTAATCTGTTGTCTGTCTCACACCACCTTTCTCTCTTTTTCTGTGTCACTGTTGTCTTCCTACTGCTATCAGTGCACTCAGCTTTCTGGTGTTACTTTGTTGTCCTCCCTTTACTGCTCCATGGCATTTCTGTGAGTGGGGTTGATATCCTCTGCCCCGGCCTGCTTAACCTAGCGCCGGCTGATAGGTAGAGTTCTCCTTTTTCATGGCTGCATCCAACATATAACTATGCACAACTGAGAACAAAACATAGAAATGAGCGCAGAGCTGACAGGCTGTACTATTTTTCTGTGTTACTATGGCTCCTCCCCTGCCAGCTCTCTGATTGGCTGGTTGCACAGCAGCACTTCCTCACCACTGTAAGCTCAGTTAACCCCTTCAAAACAACCCAATGACAGAGCACTTTCTCTCCCTGAACTGCAAGGCCAATCAACCTCTTCTGAATACGCCAGTAGCCCAGAAATAAACCAAAACTCCTGAACCCATTATGACACACACATCCCCACTTAACTTATACCTATTATTTACATAACTATACAGTCATATACAGTTACCCTCCTTTACAGCTATTTAGTGACCTCTGGAAAGCAGATTTAGCTGGAATGATTAAAGGCCCTCATGTTGCACTAGCAATGCCTCCCTAAGTAACATAACAGTGGAAACTCCCTAAAAGTCCCCACATTTACCAAACTACAACCCCAAAAGAATTCATCTAGGTGTGTAGTGTGCATTTTGACCCCACAGGTTTTTTTGCATTAATTACGCATCATGAGGTACAAAGTGAATATTGCAGTCTTTCCATATGTACACCATGCCTCTGCTCAATACGATCTGCTCAGCTTAAGCTTAAGTAAAAGTCATCCCTCTAATTTTTCTGCTATGTTTTACAATTCTAGAAACACTGCACATATCACCCTAATCTTTTGCCAGCAAATTTGCCAGGGCTCAGCAGTAGAAGAGCGCACTAATTTAGTAAATTACACAGCATTAGCTGACAACTGCACATGCTGTCATGTGAAATAAAAAAAGAATACCCAAGAAGTGATGCAATTTTAGAAGGTAGAAAATTATAAAGGGATATAATTAACATTTTGACCTCACTGGTGTTTCTTAATTATATTTCACTAAAAATTAATGTGTTTCAAAAGGGAAAAAGTGAAAACTGCAATTTTTCCATATTAACGACATGACACTGCACAATACATTCGGCCTAAGATTTAGTACATCAGGGTAAGTTGGTATTATTAAAGGGTAAATAAATTATAAAACTAATAATCCATGAGGTACAGTGTTATTTTTATACCCCTCTTATAACTTGCTTTTGCACTATTTTTGGGTTCTTCCTTTCTTACCAGTGGAGGAGATTTTATTGGGGAAATGCTGCCCTAGGATAATACTGGCTGCATAGTTGCTAGTGCAGTCTTCCTGCATGTTTCCAAAGATAAGGATCTTTATTAAGTTTTTTTGGAAGTCGATATATGTCCCCATCTGGCCAGTACAATGGAAGAGTATGAAAGTGTTGTACAGCGCCATGTGCACAATGTGCACAGCCATCTTCTTGTACCACATTTTACACATGGCACTATATGTCTATAACACTTGATATGTCAGGTCCATCCCTCCTGTTTACCTGTTGTATCTACAATATAGTCTGGCTTGTAGGGGACTGTACTGGTGCCTCGTACATAAATAGAGGTACTACCTGTGCCATGATATGTGGGGAATGTAAGGACATAGCTCTTGTCTTTATACTTGACCAACAACAGGCCATCACTGAATTGAGCCCTGCTTTCACCCCATCTGAACAACTGCACAATACAGTAAGTGTTTTAGGGAGTCCTCTCTGATTTTTGCTCACAGTGCCACTGGCTGCTGTACATGTGTAACTAAGAGACTTTAACAATTAAATGCTGATGTAAAAAAGTTATCCCCATACAGCAGTGGGTACACTAAATCCCACACAATTATTCCACTAAGGTCCAGAGAGGGAAGGGCACTTTAGGTTATGGGTGTACACTAAAGTATTCTCACAATGGTTATACATTTGAATTCCATGCCGCTGTCATCTGCAGCTGATCGTTAAGGTCCCAAGTCGATATCGGTTGCTAAGCTATCGGTTTGGGACCTTGGCGATCGGCAATGGTGGCGGCGATGGGGACTAACTGTAAGTGTGTCCTCTGGACACACACATGGTGGAAGGCTTCTGTGGAGCACATAACGAAGGCTTCCCGCTCCCCACAGTACTTCGGTGAGCTGCAAGCAGGCTTGTATACAGCACAAGAGTTGTAAGTGTGTCATCACGCTGCCTGCGCGGCCTGATGATGTCACGCTGCCTGTACGGGAAGGTCAGGAGCAGTGACAGTTTCAGGGAGTGGGGGAAAGGTGAGCACAGTTAGTTCTAATTTCTTAATTAGCACATTAGACCCCTTTATCTGCTGAGGGACCTATAACCTGCCTATATACTCACTGGAGGACCTATAACCTGCCTACATACCCACGGTTACCTATAACTTGCCTATAATCTGCTCAGGACCTATAACCTGCCTACATAACCACTGGTGGACCTATAACCTGCCTATATACCCACTGGGGGACCTATAACCTGCCTATATACCTACTGGTGGCATTTAATCTATATACCAACAGGGAGACATATAAACTATATAACCACCTACTGGGGGACATATAACTTACTGGGGGACCCTATTACCTATACTGGGGGACATGTAACTTACTGGGTGACCCTATTACCTATAATAGGGGACATATAGATTACTGGGGGCCCCTATTATCTATACCGGAGGATCCTATTACCTATACTGGGGAAAACATCCCTTACTGCATTGTGAAGTTGCTAACAATCATTAAGCCGGTGTTAAGGCCTGCAGGTAATTGATAAGAGCTGAGCATTCGTCTCCGGGGACTACTGGTCATGTATTGGTGGAATGTAGGTAAGCCTTTAAAGTGTATTATATAGAGAAAAGAGTAAAAAAAAGAGATATAGAGCACAGCGCTCCTCGTATATTATCCTTAGTTAAACGGATATTTAAAAATCAAGGTAAATCTGCTCACCTTTTAACGTTGTGCAATGGACAAAATTACGGTGTGAGTTTCGGTGTATAATATTTTTGGCTTCAGGACCGCTGCCTCTCGTGGATCTCCTGCTGGCCTACCCACTAGATGAGGACGCCCAAATCAAGTGGAGTGGATACAAGCTTGAAAATAGGAGTTGTAGTATTACTCCCTCAGTCTGGCTTTGGACCGAGAATATATGACCTTTGCGCACCACAGAGTCAATGTAACGTAGATCCCTTCCCCTTCCCAAATTACTGCTAGACAAATCCCACCTTGTCAATACCTCATGTCCCATCAAAACACTCTCAATTAATGAAAAGAGACCAAGTTGGATTAAATTGGTCACAGCCAATTAACTTAATACAAACATAGAAAAATGTATGTATGTTAATAAATTTAACATAAACAAATATAAATATCTGTTAACAATACAGAATAATAATCCCAAACGATAACCCAGTACTAAAAAGTATCAAACAACGAATAACCATCCAAACCATTCTCCACAAATAGGGAAAGTGTCCTTGAAGCTAAGAGATATGGTGACCAAATATTTAAAGATTTCGACCATTACCCTCAGCAGCACCCACTGGCTCGGAGGCTCCAAAAACTATACTAATGGTTCAGCTGTTCTGGACTCCCAGGGCCTTCTCCCTGCTGGAGCCCCACCTTCGCCAGACCAAAACAAATCCACCATCCACTGAGGGAAGCATCCTCTTTATGACTCCCCCCACACCAATTTTGTTCCACCAATTCCTCTACCGCCAAAGGCCACCATGACACCATAACACAAACAAAAATAATCCACGAACATAAACAGCAATAATCCTCAATCCCAGGGCAGGTCTCCTGCGCCTTGCTGACTGACCTCCAGACCCAATGGGGGTTTTAACATCTCTTCCTCTGGACTCCACCCACTGGCAAGCGTAACCCGCATGTCCGTGTAACAAATCCCACCTTGTCAGTACATCAATACAAACATTCTACCAATTAATGACAAGAGACCAGGTTGGATTAAATTTGCCACAGCAGCCATTTTATTAATGAAATGCAAACATAGAAAATATATTTATGTTAATACATATAACAAACAAATATATATAAATATCTGTAAACATTACAGAATAATAATCCCAAATGATAAACCAGTAATAAAAAGTACATAAACAACGAATAACCATTCAAGCTATTCTCCACAAATGGGGCAGGGGTCCTTGAAGCTAAGAGATCTGGCGACCAAATAGTTTTTCGATCATTAACTCCAGCCACACCCACTGGCTTGGAGGCACCAAAAACCATACTTATAGTTCAACTGTTCTCGACTCCCAGAGTCTTTTACCTGCGGGAGCCCCACCTTTGCCCGACCAAAACGAATCCACCATCCACCGAGGGAATCATCCTCCTTATGACTCTCCCACACCAATTTTGTTCCACCAACATCCAAAGACCCCTGCTGCCAACATGAGCAAGCCATGAAACCTCATGGATGCGAAACCCCCACCAGCCCCAAAGCTCCTTCTATTCTCCCCTGCAGTCCCAGTGCTCACAGATCTATGCCCATAGCATTTACGTGTACGCCATCATTTAACCAGAAATTGCCTTCTCCAGACTCGAGCTCCAGGTTCCTGACAAACACCCCACCATTACTGGCCACAAAAAACGACACTGCCTTGTTAATCTTCACTCGGGCCTTGTTCACATATGCCACCGATCTGGCACTCCAGAATCTTGAGAGGTCTGTCCAGGTCAGCAAAGCGAAGCACCTCCGGCACCACACCCGACCACATCAAGCTCTCCGTCCAATCCAACGAACAACAGCCACATCTCGGGGAAAGCCAAGTTGCCGGTCATTTGGGCTCTCGTCTGCTCTCTCCTATGGTTAGAGGAATGTCCAAGAATCCACCATCCACCAAAACACAAACATCAAACATAACAGCAGACAAAAACGAGCAGAAAAATAGCAACAATCATACCAATTGTGGGCAAACATACAGGTGAAACCTGTCAGATTCCCACCTTCCTATCTTTTAAACCAGCTTCACCCATACACCTAAACCTGTAGCCTCCATAGCTGCCCCAGTCCGAAAGGGATGCAGGGCAAAATCACTGGCATCCAAACCCAGCGGCGACAAACAGTGCCTGAGTATGGCCATAAATTGGTAGTGAGATCAAAAGGAACCATCTTCATGGCAAAGAAGAGAGCCAGATCCAACCCATCTAATTAACAAAAATTCTTGCAAGCACTTCACTGGACACGACAACGCACCACGTAGCTTCCCCAACACAACGCTCCTACCTCTGCCACACCGGTCGGCCTTTCACTGACAGATAGCAAACTCCATTCTGTCCCCCCAGAACAACACATTCTAAGCTAACAGCCCGCCCCCTCTGCAACCACTAGGCGAAACCAATTTACCTATACTTAAAACTCAAAAAAAGGCCAATGAGAAGGCCAACTGAAATAATAAACCGGCTGACCAAGACCGGCAGACCAACCCACCTCTGTCCCCAACCTCGGTCCCCAAAAAATTTGACCACAACTGGACACCTACTATCCAACTTTCGCCTACCACACCTGTAATCTCGCCACGGATGGCCCTCCGCAAAATCTTTTGTCACATCACGCATTCTGCGGAACTTAAAGCCAAAGGACATCGTGGTGAAAAAACGAGACACTCTGGACAACGACCAACCATTCTTATCAGCTCAAACTAACCAACGCAGCAAGGCACCCACAGTATCCTTGTATGAAACCACTTCACCTAAAGACATAACCCAACTAGCGCATAACTGTCAAGCAGCCTCATATGCCGTCCAAATCCCGTTAGCCAATGATCCCTGAATGAGAAGCTCCAAAGCTGATAGGGGCCATCTATGCCCTTGCCTGCGGCCTCCGGAGCCAAGGTGCGGAAGCGATCCCACTGAAATCAAGAAAGACAACCAGCTAATGCGGTCTGAAATCCTGGCACATGCTCTGCAATGATCCAATGCATTCAAAGACAAACATCTGAGGACAAAATGCTGTGGCAACCGCATAACTCAAGGGGAAGAAGCTGACAGAGTGTTACTCGCCTGTACTATACCCAAGTTATCACAGTGAAAGCGAACCCTTTTGTCTTGAAACTGATCCCCCCATACCTTGATTGCCACAACAATTGGAAACAATTCCAACAATGCCAAGTTCTTAACCAAACCCATATTACACCATAATGCTGGCCAAGGTTCAGCACACCACCAGCCCCCACAATATGCCCCAAAACCCGTGCTGATCGCCGCATCAGTAAAAATCTCAATCTCCTCATTGGACACCGATTTACCCAAAAAACAAAGAGAGACTGTTATACTGGCTCAAAAAAAATCGATCCAGACCAAAAGGTCTTCATAAAGCTCCTTCGTCAACCGAACAAAATGATGAGGGGCCCTGACACCAGCCACAGCCCTTGCCAGACCACCACAGAAAAGTCACCCCATCGGTATCGGTGCCTCGCTGCGTTGGTTAGTTTGAGCTGATAAGAATGGTTGGTCATTGTCCAGAGTGTCTCGTTTTTTCACCTATGATCTGACAAGCAAAATTAAGCTTCCCCAACAAGAAGTGAAGGTCCCACAGAGGAATCTTTTTTAGACGATACAACCTACAAACTATATCCCGCAATGCCTCCAATTTAACATCCAGCAATCTGCATTAAATGCGCACTGAATCTATGCAAAAATCTAAAAAACTGAGGCCAAGTTGATGGGTCCATAGTTTTTTCCGAGATTACCGGTAGCCCAAAACGCCCTGTAACCCAATCTATCACTTGCAACAGGGACAAACAAACCGGAGAATCAGCAGGACTTACACAAAAGAAATTGTCCAGGTAGTGAATTACAGAAAACAGTCCCCAATATCCGAACCACTCACTCCAAAAATGTACTGAATGCTTCAAAATATGCCAAAGAAATGAAACACCTCATAGAAAGGCACCAGTTCATGAAATAATATCCCAAAAATAACCCAACGGATGCAAACTATCTGGTTGAACCGGCAACAAAAAGCAGATTCAATGTTCGTTTTCACCATCAAAGCCCCCCCTTCCATTTAAACGCACCAAATGCACCAAATTCATCAAAAGACAAGTTCACCACATAGGTCAGTTGCTATGCTGTCATTGAACAATTGACTCTTTGGAAACAAAAGATGGTGATGAATGAGCCAAAACTTATTCAGCTCCTTCTTAGGAACCATCCCCAAGCGGAGACACAATTATGTCTGCAAAAGAAGGGGCATGAAGTGGGCCCGCCATTCTCCCTAAAGAAATTTCCTTAAACAGTTTATCTGACACCACCTCTGGGTATACATATGCCGACTTCAAATACATTGTGGTGGTGGGAACCAGGTGAACCGGGGCAGGAATCCGAAAACCATGCAAAAAACCCTCTCGCAACAAAATAGCTAATTCCTTATCCGCCAACCAATCTAGGTATGGCTCCATCTCGCGCAGCTTCACTGGAGTCTCCCCCTTAAAATGGCAGATTGCCCCATACTTACATTGGCTATCATTGAACTGCCAACATAATCCTTTCTGACCTCCAGCTGAACTTGAAACCCCAGACCTACTGGCCAAACTTGCGTGGCCAGAAGAACCAGCCCCCCAGAGAAGGATTGACCAAACCGAGTTGGTGTCATTACTCTCAGCTAGAGACCTATGTATTTATGGTCGCCTTTCTCTGTCTGAATTACTCATCATAGCGTAACCATACCATGTCCCCATACACTTGATGAGTCTCCCCAATGGTGTCCATGTAACCAAAAAGTGCAGAACAGTACTCTGGCACTTTCTTGCCCACCACACTAGCCAAGATAGCAGAGGCCTGTAACCCATTTGTGAATGTTTGTGGGATAAGCCGCCATTCATCATAAGTGAAAATTTCAACATACTCATCCTTCCAAATTTTTTTCCTTAAGTTCCTGTTTAAGATGAGCCTCCAACAGGCCCTTGAAATAGACGTAACCCTCCCTCTTTGCCCTATCATCCAAATGCACCCCGTCATCAGATTGATCCTTCACCATCTGCTCTGCTACCCCTTTGCCCACACCTGCCACCTGCACGCTTCTCAGAACTGCCACTGCCGGGGTTGACAACTTGGCCACCGATCTGTCCAGTGGCACCCACACCATCAATGGTGACTCCCTCAACTCCCCAACAGTACCTCCACAAAGATGAGCTAACAACTTTCTAATGGAGACCGCCAAATTCTCAAACTCTGCTGTTATGAATGGCACTTCAGCCCGCAAGTCGGGCTGCGGGCGCATTCATAGCTCTGTACGTGCCCCGGTGCAGGGGCCAAGTGGCGCCGCAGTACGCATATCGGGCCACTGGCGCACTCGTGCCTCGAGCTGCATATACTCACCCAGCCACGCTCCTGTCCATCAGCATCCTCCTGCCGGACGGTGTGCACACCCCCGTCCCTTAGGGCGGCTCACTCAGATTTAAAGGGCCAGTGCGCCGGTAATTGGTGACTGCCAGCCGCTGACCCTATACCAAGGCTCCACCTCCAATGTGACCTTGCCGGATCTTTAGTGCCCTGTTGCCTATTGAAAAAGCGTTCTTTGAGTCTCGTCTATATTATGTGTACCGAACCTCTTGCCTACGTCCCTCGACCACGAGCCATTGCCGCCTGTCCCCGACTATGACCTAGCCTAACGATTTTGTGCCACGCTACACCTTGGCTGCCACCACAAGCAAGTCACGTCAGGGGTAGCGACCTGGTAGACTCCCGCCGCAGCAAGTACATCCCGCTTTGCGGCGGGCTCTCGTGAATACCCAGACCTACTTAGATTCCGCTCCCTGGCGTGGCTTATACCATCGCTTGCGGTGGTCCAGTGGATCCACTACCTGCTCTTCTGTTACAGTAAGATTCGGCCATGGATCCTGCCAAGGTGCCATTGCCCAGTGTGGTGGATCTTACGACCATGGTTGCCCAGCAGTCCCAGCAACTGGCGCAACAGGTGCAACAACTGAACCAGTTAACCGGCATGATGCAGCAGCTCATCGCCACCCAACAGGAGCCTCCGTCAGCTCCCGCGGTTGCTCCAGCTCCAGCGGTTCCGCTGGCCCCTGTGGGCCTCAAGCACTGGCTGTCGCTCCCTTCCAAGTTCGATGGAGACCCGAAGCTCTGCAGGGGATTCATCACCCAATGTCTGATGCACGTGGAGCTGATGGCCGACCAGTTCCCAACCGAACTGTCAAAGGTGGCATTTGTGGTTAGTCTGCTCTCCGAGAAGGCCCTGACATGGGCTACACCCCTCTTGGACAATAGTGATCCTGTGACGGCGGACCTGCAGGTTTTCCTCAAGTAAGTCCACAGCGTGTTCGAGGAACCTGCTAGTGCATCTTCTGCAGAGACCGCTCTCCTGAACCTGCACCAGGGGGACTCCTTGGTGGGGGATTATGCCGTCCAGTTCGACACACTGGCATCGGAACTGACCTGGAATGAGGCCGCCTTATGCATACTTTCAAGAAAGGCCTCTCCAGTCGAGTGAAGGATGCGTTGGCTGTGAGAGATCTCCCGACTTTACTGTCCGAGTTGATCCATTTGGCCACGCTTATCGACGTGCGCTTCTCCCTAAAGAAATTTCCTTAAACAGTATATCTGACACCACCTCTGGATATACATATGCCGACTTCAAATACATTGTGGTGGTGGGAACCAGGTGAACCGGGGCATGAATCCGAAAACCATGCAAAAAACCCTCTCTCAACAAAATAGCTAATTCCTTATCCGCCAACCACTCTAGGTACGGCTCCATCTCGCGCAGCTTCACTGGAGTCTCCCCCTTAAAATGGCAGATTGCCCCATACTTACATTGGCTATCGGGGCGTGGCCTGGACCTGCATGGAGTGAGAGGCATCTGAGGAGAGCTCTGAGGAGGACACCACTAAACAGCACAAAAAAACCCACTTTTGCCTTCAAAATCCTACCAGTACCGAGTCTGGACCCTCTTCACACCACCATCATCAGCTGTAAGTCGCTGCTGAGGCTGGGATTACAATCCAACGGGTCTCCAGGCACTCTGAGCAGTAGGCCTCAATCCAGCCTAATTGAGCTGCACTTTAGAAGTGGAGACAACCTGATCTCACCCGTGCTAGAGGAGAGCGACAGGAACACTTTCTGTAGCAGCCAGCAGCTCTGACCCGCGCTCCCTCCCTGACTTCTTAGGTAGAAGGTTGAGCGCAGGGCTTCCTCCTCAGGGACCAGCGTGAGCCGACAGCCCTTCTCAGCCTGCCGTGGAATCTCAGCGTGCAGATAAGTAACCAGTTTCCACTGTCTCCTATATTTTTATTCTTGTGTATCTAATGTCTGATGGACTTTTGAAGAAGAATCTGTACTGGGATAAATTGCAGGACCCTGTTACTCTCTGGGGGCTCATAAACCTGCCTCGTGGCTGCAGCCATTTTGCAGCAATCCCTGCGCAACAGTCGCCTGGCCAGCTGCCATTTCCCATCCCTCTTCACTCCTCTGTTTAAAGGAGACAGGAATTGCCTCTCTCTGCACCCCTAAAGGATTTGGGACTAAAACTCCCCTCATTGGTTTTCATCATTAGCTCCTGTGGAACTAATCACTTTCCAGACCAATTTCCAGCCGTGTAAATTACATATAAGCTTCCTAACATCACAGTGACTAGTGCCTCTCTACTCAATCAGCACCCGCACTCATTTGCTGAAGAAAAGAAAAGGAATATATTGTATTGCTTTCTCTACAACAGCAGCAGCTTTTGACCTGTCCTGATTTAATTATAAGGACATCTTTGGAGAGTCCACAGTGCAAAGTGCATGTCAGCACCTCTCCAACGCGTTCTTTATTAGGAGTCACTTAAACTTCCCTATTTTAAGGAGCAATTTCTTATTCAGAAATAACCTGATCAGCCATACTCTCCAGGACTGATTATAACTTTCAGTACATCCTAAAGTGCTTCTCCTGAGCCCTTAACCATAAGAAAGTGTCAAATCATCACATACTTCTCTGCTGCATATACTGAGCTACTTATTAACTCTCTCACTACCCGGGGGCTCCCTCTCATCAAAGGTCATTGTTAAGAATTACTTAAAGAAGTCTAAAAGACTATTCCAGTGCATCCTTCCCAAGTGACACCTAGATCCCAAAGTAAGAGTGGAGATTTAGAGGAAAAGCAATCAAACAATAAAAAAAACAAAAAAAACACAAAGACAAACAACAACAAATATATACAAAAGAAGACGAAGAAGTGATATTTCTACCTACCTTTCCTATCACGACCAAATGGGTGGCAACTCCAAGAAAACCGGCAAATCCCACCCCACCAAATTAACAGAGTTTTTCCAAACTCCTTCCACACGCTCACAGAGCAGGGAAAGGCGTAACTTATCCCCAACTCTCTCTCAAGCCTCATCCAGACAAGACTCTACAGATATGGAACATCAGCAGATTGCAGACTCCTTCTGTACTTCAGAACACACTCTCCAACGTCTATTTGCTTCATTTAGAGAATCTCTCCAAAATGATTTTAAAGAAATGATGGGAGAATTCAGAATGGATATACAAGCGCTTGTCTCCAGAACAGAGCATGTGGAGAAGAAAATGGCGGAATTTGCCACATCTCATAATCTTCTCATAGATGCCAACGCTGCACTTGAAGAAGAAGTCCAGAAACTGTCATCCAAAGTCCTTGATCTAGAGGATCGTTCAAGACGTAATAATATACGCCTCCGTGGTGTTCCTGAATCGGTCTCCCCAGACATGCTATCCCAGTTCTTAACAGATCTAATGGCCCTGGCACTTCCGGAGGCTTCAAATCTTGACCTCATGATAGACCGCATCCATAGGCTCCCCAAACCTAAGCACCTCTCTCCCTCCCTACCCAGGGATGTAATCGCTAGAATCCATTATTTCAAAACCAAAGAACTCTTCCTTAAAGCCATTCGGAACACTGCCGACCTGCCAGAGAGATTCAGAGACATCTCAATTTACCCGGACCTCTCAGCGGGCACAATGCTCCGCCGGAAAGAGTTTGCCCCCCTCACAAAGGTTCTAAGAGAAAATAATATCCAATACCACTGGGGCTTCCCTGTAAAGCTTGTAATCAACAAGGACTCCTCAACTGTAATCTGTACCACTCCATCGGCTGCCAAGGAAACTCTGTTACTGTGGGGCTTGATTTCTACCCCCACCAATACACCCTCAAAAAAAGGGGACAACAGACCTGGTATTATCACACCCATTTGGTCCGACAAGACCCGTCGTTCTAAGCTAAGATCAGCAGACTGAACAAAACCATTGGCAAACACTATGTCCCACCGGATTACCTCCTCCTAAAAGACGTGCCTTTATTTTTGTTGTCTGGTTCTTACTCCTCTCTGCAGGTTCCCGACCAGGACTTTACCCCACACCTGTCTCCTTCTGATAGGAGCTTTTCATGAAGTTTCAAGTCCAGCTCCTTGCTGGGGTTACATTGGTTGTTCTACATGTTATTAGTTTATCAGCCATATTGTCACTGCTTATCGTTGATTGCTTAACTCTGCATTTTTCTGTTTTGGGAATAAGATTACTAACTATCCTTTCTTTGCGTCACTATGGGGATTAAAATTATGTCCCTAAACGCCAATGGTCTTAATTCCCCACACAAGCGTACCTCTCTATGGAGAGAAGCTATAAAGCAGAAAGTAGATATCCTATGTGTTCAAGAGACACATCTACAAACGTCAGACTCCTATAGATTGAAACATAAAAGCTTCCCCCATTCCTTTTTCACGGAATCTCCATCTAAGAAAGCTGGGGTAGCGCTCTTTATTAAAAATACGGTAACATTCCACTTAGTAAATTCCATGCTCGACCCTCAAGGGAGATTCATTATCTTAAACTGTGATATCAATTCAATCCCCTACACGTTTCTTACTTTATATGCTCCAAACAACCGTCAACTCTCCTTTATCACTAAAACCATAGCTAGAGCTAAAAAGATGGCGAGGGGCAGGTTAGTGATATGTGGGGACTACAACATGGTAGTCGACAAGTTACTAGATAGATCCAAGGGTTCCTCTCATTATGCTCCAGAGCTAAAAACTCTGTTGTGGCAAGAAAATCTACATGACCCGTGGCGGTATAGACATGCTGGAGAAGTGGACTACACCTTTTATTCACACTCAAAAAACACCCATTCTAGAATTGACTTTTTTCTAGTAGATAAAAAAGCTTTATCTAATGTTGTGAAGGCTGAGATAGGGTGTGCTACGTGGTCGGACCACGCACCTATTTTTCTTTCCATGTCCGATAATGCCCCAACTTTTTCTTCCAGCCCTTGGAGAATTAACCACTTCTTACTAAAATCCCCGATGATAACCGCAGAGATTCAGCGTGCGCTTACAGAATACTTCGAAATAAACTCCCCAACATCTCCGTCAGCCGAAACTCTCTGGTGTGCTCATAAAGCAGTAATCAGAGGGGTCTGTATCCAACTTGCTTCCAAAGAGAAACGTAAACGGGAAAAGGCCATTAATGATCTTCTCCAAGATATAACCTCTCTTGATAAACAGTTCAAGTCAAACCCTTCACCTCTTATCAAAGAAAAATTATCTGCGGCTAGAAATAAGCTCCGCACCCTATATCTACATCAATATGAAGCCCACTTGTCTAGACTCCAATGGAAATTTTATATTCATGGGGACCGTCCCTCAAAAATCTTGGCCAACAGAGTTAAGGTTCTACAATTGAGAAGTAAAATCCCTTATATTACTAATTCAGACAAATCTAAGATATTCGACCCTCAACTCATTGCGAATGCCTTTGCACAGTATTATAAGTCTTTATATAACTTGAAAGATGACCCAGAGACTCCTAAAGTTGATAGATCACACATCACTTCCTTTTTAAACCAGGTTAAACTTCCCACTCTATCCAATTCCCAGCTGGAAGTTTTGAATGAACCAATTACAATTAACGAAATAGAAGCCACAATAAAATCTTCCAAACTTAATAAGGCACCAGGCCCTGATGGCCTAACGAACGAGTACTATAAACTATTTTGTTCCACCTTGGCCCCTCACCTATCCAATACTTTCCAGGCCATTATTAATAAGGGGAAAACCCCCAAAGAGATGCTCAATGCCACGGTAACCACTATTTCCAAACCCGGCAAGGAACCTGACAAAGTAACCAACTACAGGCCCATTTCATTACTGAACTGTGATATAAAAATATTTGCTAAAATCATAGCGAACAGATTAAATGACATCCTGCCTTTTATCATTAATAAAGATCAAGTGGGCTTTGTCAAAGGACGCCAAACCCGCGATGGGATTAGGAGGGTACTGGATCTTATCCATAAAATAAATTCTGACAAAATCCCCTCCATATTATTATCATTAGATGCGGAAAAAGCCTTCGATCGGCTCAATTGGGAATACTTGACTGAAACACTATTAAAATTTGGATTTGAAGGCCCCATTCTCAAAGCTATTTCTTCCCTTTATTCTGCCCCTTCAGCTAGAGTCTTAGCCTCAGGATTTTTATCTGACTCCTTCCCAATTACCAATGGCACAAGACAAGGTTGTCCGCTCTCCCCTTTAATTTTTATCATGTGCATAGAACCCCTAGCGGAGATGATTAGGAATTCAGCCTCAATCTCCGGTATCTATGTTAGGAACTTAAATCATAAAATAAGCCTTTTCGCGGACGACATTCTGATTGTCTGTAGTGACCCGGAACGTTCTCTGGAAGCCCTCCTAGGCATCCTGGAAACTTACTCTCTCAGCTCTTATTATCGTCTTATATTATACTTATATTACTTACTTAGGTATTAAAATCACGTCCTCCTTAGAGCATACTATACAAATCAATATGGATGCACTATATGGCTCCATGGTAGAGGAGACCAAACGCTTATCCGGCTTTTCTCTGTCTTGGATGGCAAGGATAAATGTCACCAAAATGTTGTTGCTCCCAAGAGTTTTGTATGTACTGCGATCCCTTCCATATATCCTATCAGACTCCCTTCTCAACAAAATCCAATCGATCTTCCTGGCGTTCATATGGGGTGGGAAAAAACCAAGGTGTAGAAAACAATACTTATATCTTAACACTAAGCAAGGGGGTATGTCTGTTCCGAATCTGAAACTCTATAATTTAGCATCTGTATTAGAGCCCCTTTTTTACTTTTGGAACTCCCCTAACTCACACCATTGGTCTCAAATGGAGAGCTCCCCTCTTACTCCCTATACAGTTAAAGACTTATTAGTGTCAGAAATCCTGAATCTCAAGTATCCATTACCTTCCGTCCCCTCGTTACAACATGCTTTCCTAGCATGGATTAAGAATGCTAAACACAATAGTTGGATCCACTTGTCTAAAAAGGATTGCTCCCTCTCCATACTCCAACTAGCTTCTCCTCATCTTTCCTTGAGAGACTGGATAGCTCGAGGTCTTGTTACTGTTGATCAACTCTTTGAGGGCAAGCATCTTAGGACTTTTACTGACTTAATGTCTACTTATAATTTGGACCGCTCCACATTTTTTAAATATTTACAAGTAAGACATATACTGCAGGAGTGGTCCTGGCCTAGCAAACCTAAGAGATTCTCCTCATATTTTAACTTCCTAAGGGGCCAAAAGGGTTTTGAAAAAGGACTATCAGTCACTTACCACCTTTTAGTGCAGCAAGGAACCCAAACTAAACCATACTACGCGACCAAATGGGAAATGGATCTGGGAGAATGCTTCCCTAGCGACGCGTGGCTAGCAGCTTCTGCAGCGGCTACTAAATACTCGAGATGCATTAATCATTTAGAAGTGTCGAAAAAACTGCATCTGAGGTGGTATTTGACTCCTACCCGCCTAGTTCATCTTTCTCAATCTAGCTCAGCACTTTGTTGGAGGGGATGTGGATACACGGGCACCCTTCTACATATGTGGTGGAGCTGTTCACAGGTCTCAACTCTATGGAAACAAATTGAGGAGTTACTTTCAGAACTAGCCTCGTACAAAATTAACATTACCCCTGCTTTAGCGCTCCTGGACATAAACCTAAGGGAGCTTCCTCCTTCTTTCAGAACAGTTTTCTACCACGTTTTAGTAGCAACTAGATTATCTATCGCTAAACATTGGAAATCTTCCTCCTTGCCAGGAATCAAGGAAGTTATCCAAAGGGTTAACTATCATTACAGCTGTGAAACCTCCCTTGTGACTCCCCCCCACTTGATCCCGAAAATTAAGCATAACTGGAATTTGTGGACAGAATCCCAGTTTTTTAAATTGACTTAGGGGTCTTTTGAAGAGGTTTGATGATGATGGGAAAACTCTTTTAATGCATGCCAACCCTTCCACTTTCTACTTAAAGTAGTCATTATCAGCCTTTTTCTTTGTATTGCCCTTGCAAATGCAATAATATAAGTCTTACTTACATTGGCTATCATTGAACTGCCAACATAATCCTTTCTGACCTCCAAATGAACTTGAAACCCCAGACCTACTGGCCAAACTTGCGTGGCCAGAAGAACCAGCCCCCCAGAGAAGGATTGACCAAACCGAGTTGGTGTCATTACTCTCAGCTAGAGACCAATGTCTTTATGGTCGCCTTTCTCTGTCTGAATTGCTCATCATAGCGTAACCATGCCATGTCCCCATACACTTGATGAGTCTCCCCAATGGTGTCCATGTAACCAAAAAGTGCAGAACAGTGCTCCGGCACTTTCTTGCCCACCACACTAGCCAAGATAGCAGAGGCCTGTAACCCATTTGTAAATGTTTGTGGGATAAGCCGCCATCCATCATAAGTGAAAATTTCAACACACTCATCCTTCCAAATTTTTTTCCTTAAGTTCCTGTTTAAGATGAGCCTCCAACAGGCCCTTGAAATAGACGTAAACCTCCCTCTTTGCCCTATCATCCAAATGCACCCGTCATCAGATTGATCCTTCACCATCTGCTCCGCTACCCCTTTGCCCACACCTGCCACCTGCATGCTTCTCGGAACCACCACTGCCGGGGTTGACAACTTGGCCACCGATCTGTCCAGTGGCACCCACACCATCAATGGTGACTCCCTCAACTCCCCAACAGTACCTCCACAAAGATGAGCTAACAACTTTCTAATGGAGACCGCCAAATTCTCAAACTCTGCTGTTATGAATGGCACTTCAGCCCGCAAGTCGGGCTGCGGGCGCATTCATAGCCCTGTACGTGCCCCGGTGCAGGGGCCAAGTGGCGCCGCTGTACGCATATCGGGCCACTGGCGCACTCGTGCCCCGAGCTGCATATACTCACCCAGCCGCGCTCCTGTCCATCAGCATCCTCCTGCCGGACGGTGTGCATGCCCCCGTCCCTTAGGGCGGCTCACTCAGATTTAAAGGGCCAGTGCGCCGGTAATTGGTGACTGCCAGCCGCTGACCCTATACCAAGGCTCCACCTCCAATGTGACCTTGCCGGATCTTTAGTGCCCTGTTGCCTATTGAAAAAGCGTTCTTTGAGTCTCGTCTATATTATGTGTACCGAACTTCTTGCCTACGTCCCTCGACCACGAACCATTGCCGCCTGTCCCCGACTATGACCTAGCATAACGATTTTGTGCCACGTTACACCTTGGCTGCCACCACAAGCAAGTCACGTCAGGGGTTGCGACCTGGTAGACTCCCGCCGCAGCAAGTACATCCCACTTTGCGGCGGGCTCTCGTGAATACCCAGACCTACTTAGATTCTGCTCGCTGGCATGGCTTATACCATGGCTTGCGGTGGTCCAGTGGATCCACTACCTGCTCTTCTGTTACAGTAAGATTCGGCCATGGATCCTGCCAAGGTGCCATTGCCCAGTGTGGTGGATCTTACGACCATGGTTGCCCAGCAGTCCCAGCAACTGGCGCAACAGGCGCATCAACTGAACCAGTTAACCGCCATGATGCAGCAGCTCATCGCCACCCAACAGCAGCCTCCGCCACCTCCCGCGGTTGCTCCAGCTCCGGCACCTCCCGCGGTTGCTCCAGCTCCGGCCCCGAGCTCCTGCTGTCACTCCCTTCCAAGTTCGACGGAGACCCGAAGCTCTGCCGGGGATTCATCACCCAATGTTCGATGCACGTGGAGCTGATGGCCGACCAGTTCCCAACCGAACTGTTAAAGGTGGCATTTGTGGTTAGTCTGCTCTCCAAGAAGGCCCTGGCATGGGCTACACCCCCTGGGACAGGAGTGATCCTGTGACGGCGGACCTGCAGTTTTTCCTCAAGGAATTCCACAGCGTGTTCGAGGAACCTGCTAGTGCATCTTCTGCAGAGACCGCACTCCTGAACCTGCACCAAGGGGACTCCTTGGTGGGGGATTATGCCATCCAGCTCCACACACAGGCATCGGAACTGACCTAGAATGAGGCCGCCTTATGCATACTTTCAAGAAAAGCCTCTCCAGTCGAGTGAAGGACGCGTTGGCTGTGAGAGATCTCCCGACTTTACTGTCCGAGTTGATCCATTTGGCCACGCGTATCGACGTGCGCTTCGCTGAGGGGAAGAGAAGCTCCGTCAGGAACCTGATTCCGTCTGGCCTTGTCGGCTTCCACGCCTAGGCTCCGGTGTTCCAGAGACCCCCACTGCCACTCCCACAGTCCTCTGGCGAAGAACCCATGCAGGTCAACAGAGCTCACCTCTCTGAGCAAGAGCTGTCCCGGCGTCGGGGAGAAAATTTTTGCCTGTACTGCGCCAGTCCCGAGCACTACCATAGGGACTGTCCGCTGTGCCCCAAACAGTCGGGAAACGCTCGCACCTAGGCTTCATGGGAGAGGCGTTCCTAGGTGCAAGTTCCTCCTCTCCATGCCTGACTATGCCAGTACGGGTCGTGATGGACACTCGTCTCTCGTTCCAGGCCTCCGCTTTCTTCCACTCTGGCTCTGCTAGGAACTTTATTCACACCTCCCTGGTAACACAGTGTCGCTTCCCGGTAATCCGCCTGGGGAAGTCGCTTGTGATCTCTTCGGTCAACGGGGAGCTCCTGTGTGATTCCATCTTGTATGCCATAAAACTGGTGTCTCTCCAGGTGGGGGCCCTGCATAAAGAGAGGATCGAGTTCCACGTGCTTCCCTGGTCTTCTTCGGCGATTCTCTTGGGGCTGCCATGGCTGCAACACCATGCCCCTACGCTTGATTGGAAGACTGGAGAGGTCCTTCGTTGCCTGGTGGCACCTCACCCGGTGCCTCCCACCTCTCTGCCGGTGCCTCACAAACCATTGCCTGGCTTGCCCGCAGCATATCAGGATTTTGAGGACATATTTCCTGAAAAACAAGCGGAGACCCTTCCTCCTCACCGGCTGTACGACTGCCCAATTGACCTGCTGCCTGGAACCAATCCTCCAAGAGGCAGGGCCTATCCTCTGTCCGTTCCGGAAACTCAGGCTATGTCGGCCTATATTCAAGAGAACCTCCAGATTGGATTCATTCGCAAGTCCTCCCCCCCCGGCTGGTGCAGGATTCTTCTTCGTGGACAAGAAAGATGGCTCCCTGCGGCCTTGTATTGATTATCAGGGACTCAATAAAATCACAGTAAAAAAACAATATCCTTTGCCGTTGATCACGGAGCTGTTTGACCGGCTTCGTGGTGTGAAAATCTTCTCTAGGCGGAACCTGCGGGGGGGCCTACAACCTTGTTCGCATCCGAGAGGGGGATGAGTGGAAGACAGCCTTTAATACATGGGGCGGGCACTTTGAATACCTGGTCATGCCCTTTGGGCTGTGTAATTCCCCAGCAGTGTTCCAGGAGTTCGTGAACGACATATTTAGGGACCTCCTCTACATCTGTGTCATAGTTTACTTGGACAATATCTTGCTGTTCTCTGCCAATTTGGAGATTCATCGCGTCCATATTCGCCAGGTGATGAGACGACTACGTGCTAACCACCTCTTTGCCAAGTCAGAGAAGTGTCTTTTCCACCAGACCAGCCTCCCTTTCCTTGGTTACATCATCTCGGACCGAGGGTTGCAGATAGATCCTGCAAAGTTGTATGCCATTCTGCAGTGGCCTACGGGCCATACAACGCTTTCTGGGCTTCTCTAATTATTATTGGCAATTCATTCCGCATTACTCTACGTTGGTGGTGCCTATCATAGCATGTACTAGGAAGAACATCAACCCTAGGCAGTGGCCGCCGGAGGCGGAAGAAGCGTTCAATAAACTAAAAGCAGCTTTCACCTCCGCACCCATTCTGACCCAACCTGACATCGAGAAGCCATTCTTTCTTGAAGTTGATGCCTCCTCGGTCGGGGCCGGCGCAGTTCTCACACAAAGGGGACCTAAAGGCACAATGGTCACCTGTGCCTTCTTCTCCAAGACATTTTCCCCGGCGGAGAGGAATTACACCATCGTGGACTGGGCGTTGCTGGCCATCAAGCTGGCTTTGGAGGAATGGCGCTATCTTCTGGAGGGAGCACGGCATCCAATCACTATTTACTCAGACAATAAAAACCTCCAATACCTCCAATCTGCCCAACGAATCCGCGCTAAGCCAGGTGGTCCCTCTTCTTCTCATGCTTCGACTTCCAGATACATTTTCGACCTGCAGAAAAGAACGTCAAGGCCAATGCCCTCTCCCATGCCTCCTTGAAGTGTGGACATTGCTCTCTAGTGACCGGTCTCCCTGGTGCTCTCATTTTTACTGGTGGCTGGACCTTGCTAAGGACGTCAGGGAATTCGTGAAGTCCTGTGTTACTTGTGCACGTGACAAGACCCCTCACCACAAACCAGTGGGTCTGCTGCAGCCTCTGCCTATTCCCGAGACTCCTTGGTCTCATGCGGCTATGGACTTCATCACCGACCTTCCTCCCTCCTCTGGCAACACTGTAATCTGGGTGGTCACGGACAGTTTTTCGAAAATGGCGCATTTTGACCCTTTGCCAGGTTTACCGTCTGCTCCTCTCCTGGCCAGCCTGTTTTTCCTACATATCTTCCGTCTGCACGGACTCCCCAAGAATATTGTTTCGGATCGGGGGATCCAGTTCGATTCTAGGTTCTGGCGGGTCCTCTGCTCTCAGTTGCAGGTGAACCTGGACTTCTCCTTAGCCTACCACCCACAGACAAATGGTCATGTGGAAAGAGTCAACCAGGTCCTGGGGGGCTATTTGCGCCATATCGTCTCGTCCCGACAGGATGACTGGGCCAGCTTTCTTCCTTGGGTGGAGTTTTCATATAATTCCCTGGATTCCGAGTCCACTGGCGCTTCTCCCTTCTTCATTGTATATGGCCAGCAGCACCGCCCTCCGCTCCCGTTGTCTTCTCCCTGCGAGGTTCCTGCGGCTGATGCTTTGGTCCGGGATATGCTGACCATTTTGAACCAGACTCGCCAGTCTCTGCGTCAAGCTTCCGGACACATGAAGACCCCAGCGGACAAAAATAGAAGGCCTTCTCCGATCTTCTCCCCTGGTGACAGAGTGTGGCTATCGGCCAGATATATTCGGCTCAAGGTCCCCAGTTAGAAGTTAGGTCCTTGTTACGTAGGAGCGTTCGGGGGTAATCAAACGCATTAACCAGGTTGCCTATAAACTCCGGCTCCTGCCTACCATGCGCATTTCAAACTCCTTCCATGTCTCCTTGGTAAAACCAGTGGTCCTGAACCACTTTTCCCGGAAGATTGCCTCTCTGTCCTCCTAAGCTGAGTCCACCAATATTTTCACTGTAAAGGAGATCCTGGATGTAAAGACGATCAGGGGAAAACAGCACTTCCTTATTGACTGGAAGGGGTTCGGGCCTGAGGAGAGGTTGTGGGAGCTGGAGGATAACATCCCCAGGACCGTAAGTTGGTGCAAAAGTTCCTCCGGGCCAGAAGGAAGGGGAGGCCAAACGGGTGGGGGGGTGGGGCACTGTTACGAATGGCGCCGCAGCCCGCAAGACGCATTAGCAGCTCTGTACGTGCCCCGGGGTCGTGGCCGAGTGGTCCGAGCTGCATAATCTGAGCGCTGGCTCGCTCAGATTTAAAGGGCCAGCGCGCCGGTAATTGGTGATTGCCGGCCACTGACCCTATATCAAGGCTCCACCTCCAATGTGACCTTGCCAGATCATTAGTGCCCTGTTGCCTATTGAAAAAGCGTTTTTTGAGTCTCGTCTATATCATGTGGACCGAACCTCTTGCCTCCGTCCCTCGACCATGAACCATTGCCGCCTGTCCTGACCTTACCGCCTGTCCCCGACTACGACCTAGCCTAACGTCAGGGGTAGCGACCTGGAAGAGTTGCTTTGGGTAGTAAGGTGACTGGCAGTCCCCTGACTGGAGCATCGCCAGCGAAGCCCATCATCGTGTCAGCCAAGGAGACATCAACCACAACAGACCTCAGACCCTGGATAGGCCGGGGCCTGGAGTCCTCCGTTGGGCCAGCTCGCCAGTTGGGATTGCTCCAGGACCAAGAGGAAGATGCCCAAACCAAAGCCTGAACATCCCATCCCGGAGAGTCCCTAAAGGGGTTCCCACGACTTCAATATTAGGGGCTGTATGTATTATTATTATTATTATTATTATTATTATTATTATTTATTTTAGAGCGCCATTAATTCCAGGGCGCTGTACATTTAAGGGGAATTACATACATAACAAATATTGAACAAATACAATGGTGACAAAAATGACTAGTAACTGAAACAGAGAGGAAAGAGGACCCTGCCCGCGAGGGCTTACAATCTACAAGGAAGAAGGGGAGAGACAGAAGGTGTGGGGCAGACATGCTTGCGGGCCGGTGTAGTTGTTGTGGGGTTAGTGTGGGTTGTAGGCTATCCTGAAGAGATGGGTTTCAGGTTGCTTTTGAAACTGGTGAAAGTTGGGGAGAGTCTGATGTTTTGGGTTAATGAGTTCCAGAGTGTGGGTGAAGCACGGGAGAAGTCTTGGAGACGGTTATGTGAGGAGCTGATGAGAGGGGAGCAGAGGAGAAGGTCCTGTGAGGAGCGGAGATTGCGTGAGGGGAGGTATCTGGAAATTAGGGCAGAGATGTATGGTGGGGAGAGGTTATGGAGAGCATTGTAGGTCAGGGTTAGTAATTTGAACTGAATTCGTTGGGCAATGGGCAGCCAGTGAAGGGATTGGCAGAGGGGAGAGGCAGAGGAGTAGTGAGGAGAGAGGTGAATCAGACGGGCAGCAGAGTTTAGGATGGATTGGAGGGGAGCGAGGGTGCTAACTGGGAGGCCACAGAGAAGGATGTTGCAGTAGTCAAGGCGGGAGATGACGAGGGCGTGGACTAGCGTTTTAGTAGTGTCAGAGTTGAATGGGCGGATGCGTGAAATGTTTTTCAGGTGGAGGCGGCAGGCAGAGGTGAGGGCTTGGATGTGTGGTTTGAAGGATAAAGAGGAGTCAAAGGTTATCCCAAGGCAGCGGACTTGTGGAGCTGGTGAGAGGGTGTGGCCATTAACAGTGATAGAGAGATCAGGTGGAGGGGTAGAGAGGGACGGTGGAAAGATGATGAATTCTGTTTTATCTACATTTAGTTTTAAGCGACGGGAGGAGAAGAAGGAGGAAATGGATGATAGGCATTTTGGGATCCGAGAGAGAAGAGAGTTAATGTCAGGACCGGAAATATAAAGCTGGGTGTCGTCCGCGTACAGGTGGTAGTTAAAGCCATGCGAGGCTATGACCTGACCCAGACCAAGAGTGTAGATAGAGAAGAGGAGTGGGCCCAGGACAGACCCCTGAGGGACACCAACAGAGAGCGGGTGGGAGGAGGAGGTGGTGCAGGAGTGAGAGACACTGAATGTCCGTTCAGAGAGGTATGAAGAGATCCAGGAGAGGGCCAGGTCCGTGATGCCGAGGGAGGAGAGGATTTGTAGCAGGATGGAGTGGTCGACAGTGTCAAAGGCAGAGGACAGGTCTAGGAGGAGAAGGACGGAGTAGTGGCGTGAGGCTTTAGCAGTTACTAGGTCGTTGGTGACCTTGGTTAGGGCAGTTTCAGTGGAGTGGTTGGGTCGGAAGCCTGATTGGAGTGGGTCAAGGAGAGAGTTGGAGGAGAGGTGGGAGGACAGCTGAAGATAGACGTGCTGCTCGAGGAGTTTGGATGCAAAAGGGAGCAGTGAGATGGGCCGATAGGAGGGGTCGAGAGATGGTTTCTTAAGGATAGGTGTGATGGTTGCGTGTTTAAGAGAGGAAGGGAAGATGCCAGAGGTTAATGATAGATTGAAAAGATGGTTGAGGCTGGGAAAATAACAGTACTGAGGTCTGGGATGAGGTAGGATGGCAGTGGGTCAAGGTTACAGGTAGTGAGGTTGGATTTGGACACTAGAGAGGAGAGGTTATCATGACTAACAGTGGGAAAGCAGGTTATGGAAGTGTTCACCAGGGACTGTGTCAGGGTGAGGGTGGGTGATGGCGATGGTAGGGGTATAGAGGTGGGTAGTGGGGACTGAGGGGTGAAGCTTTCTCTGATGAGGTTGATCTTATTTAAGAAATGAGTTGCAAAATCGTCCGCTGATAGGAGAGATGGGGGAGGAGGTGCTGGGGGCGAAGGAGAGAGTTGAAGGTGTTGAATAAATGTCTGGGGTTGTGAGACAAGGAGGCTATGAGAGTGGTGAAGTAATCCTGTTTGGCGGTAGTGAGTGCAGACTTAAATGCGTGTAGCGATTGTTTGTAAGAGGTGAAGTCGTCGGTGGAGCGGCTTTTCTTCCAGCGGCGTTCAGCAATTCTGGAAGCTCGCCTCAGTTGTTTGGTGGAGGCTGTGTGCCAGGGTTGTCTGTTGATGTTGCGGGTTCTGTTGTGTGTGAGAGGAGCGACTGAGTCAAGGGCGGTGATGATTGTGTTGTTGTAGAAAGCAGCGGCTGTGTCTGGGTTGTCAAGTGAGGATATGGTAGAAAGAGGTGCAAGAGAGTCAGAGAGAGTGCGAGGGTTGAGGTTTTGTAGGTTCCTGCGTGGGTGTACTAGATATGAGACAGGAGGAGCAGGTGGAGTGGAGATGGTGGAGAAGGTAATCAGGTTGTGGTCAGATATGGGGTGAGGGAAGTTTGAGATGTCAGATAGGGGGCAGAGGCGGGTGAAGATGAGGTCCAGTGTGTGTCCATCTCTGTGGGTGGATCCAGAGGTCCACTGTGAGAGGCCAAAGGAAGAGCAGAGTGAGAGGAGTTTGCTGGCAGCAGGGAGGTGTGCATCAATTGGGATGTTAAAATAGTGGGGAAGTAAGTGGAAGTCAGTGGAAAGAAAGTGAAGAAGCCAGGAAGAGAAGTGGTCGAGGAAGGCAGTGGCAGGGCCTGGGGGGACGGTAGACCACAGCCACTTGCAGGTTGGAGGGGGAGTAGATGCGGACAGAGTGCACCTCAAAGGAGGGGAGGGTAAGGGAGGGTAGAGGAGGAATAGGAACAAAAGAGCAGGTGTCAGACAGGAGAAGGCCAACACCTCCTCCATGCTTGTTACCGGGGCGTGGAGTATGGGAAAGTTGGAGACCGCCAAAGGAGAGTGCGGCAGGGGAGACAGTGTCAGAGGGGGTCAGCCAGGTTTCTGTTAGACCAAGGAAAAGTAATTTGTGAGAGATGAATAGGTCGTGTATGTAGGAGAGTTTGTTACATACACGACCGTGGGTTCCAGAGAGCTCCAGGGAGAGAGAGAGGGTGAGCTGGGATTCCTCCAATACAGGTGTTATGGTTAGAAGGAGCCTCGGATGGAGCTGACAGCTCTGGAGGCATGAGAACTGCAGGAGGTCTGCAGAGCTGTGACATCCTCTCTCTCCCACTGCTCACACAGAATGATGATGTCACCAGGCTTCAGTGAGGGAAGACACGCCTACTGGGAGGAGACACTACCTACTGAGAGGAGAGTCACACCTACTGGGAAAAGAGACACGCCCCTGGATTTGAAGCTGTAAGCTAGTGAAAAAGCACAAGATGAATGAAAAAGCCAGTCCTGAGAAAACCCCTTTAAGGCTTCAAAGCGATTTATTGCATCTTCAGGGATGAAATCTATCCGTGAAACAAGTGATGGATCTGAATTGTGTTTAACTAGGAAGTGTTTTGACTCACTGTGTATTAAAAAACCTCTTTTGATGTTGAATCGATGATTGTTGATTTTCTCCTCTAGCTTTTGAGTAGTACATCCAATGTATTGGTAATGACATGGACATTCTAACAGAAATAAACTAACATGAAGATTCTTTTGTGATATATTTCAAGGGGAAAACATGTCCCGTTTTTGTGGAATTGAATGTTGTTAAATATCTATTTTTATTACATTTATTGCTGGATCCCCTTTTAGTTTTTCATTTTTTATTTTCTTATTGAAGCATATTCTGCTTGGTGCTAATATCTCTTTAGCATGATAGTTCTTCTAATTATTAATGGTGGATTCAGGGGAATCTGATTATTTAGATGTGGATCACTCCTTAAAATATGCCAATGTTTTTTTCAAAATTTGACGGATTTCCTTATATTCTGAATTATAGCTGGTGATAAAACAATGTCGAATACTGTATATCTGTTTTTTGTACAAAGTCTTCTCCTTCATTTAATGCTTTTGTAAGACAATCTTTTTGAGACATAATTCTTCCTTTTCTTAGGGCTTCTTCTATCAGCCCTTTTGGATAACCTTTTTCCCTAAATCTTTTAGATACTAGGGTCGCTTTTTTGCAAACATTTGATCCAACATACAATTTTTCCATATGCAAGAATTTCGCCAAATGGAATATTGCCCTTTCATTGTTTATGTTGAAAACTATTGTGGTCGAGGTAACTGTGGCATCCACCTTCTTGAAGAAAGTGGATGTCACATAGCCACCCCAACTCTTGGCAATACATAAATGTAGAGATTCTATATGGTCATGGCTATAGTTCAGAGTGAATTTCAGACCCCAAGAATTCTAATTCAGTGAGTTTACAAAACATCTCCTTGATCTTGTAGGCCGCTCCAAATCAGAAACAAATCATCTATAAATCGTTTATAAAGTATTATATGAGGGAAAAAGATCTTATTATTATAGATAAAAAAATGTTGGGAAGACTCCCATGAATAAATTGGCATAGGATGGGTTCACTATGGTCCCCATTGCTGTGTCACATTTTTGCCAGTAAGTTTTTTTCATACATAAAATAGTTGTCGTAAAGCATAGACCGCAGACCTTCTAACAAAAATTTATTTTGTAGATCTGTTAGAGAAGGATCATTCTCCACAAAAATAAGCTGTATGTCTTATACCAAGATCATGGTTAATATTTGTATATAGCTATGTCACATCTAGAGTAATAAATAAATGCTCATAAGGTATAATATGTATAATATTGATCATATCATTAGAATCTTTTAGATGACTTGGTAGTTTCCTCACGTATTTCTGTAGGAAAAAGTCTATGTAGTGCGATAAATTGGGATCTGGTAAAAGAATGGTTTTCTCGGGTTCGAGATATGGATAAACATCAGGCAAATGCTTTGTTTCTTGAAATCTACATCAGAGAAAATATGATTCCAAAAGGATTACAGATTAATTTACCACCAACTTTCAACAATGATACGAATGTTGTAAAATCATGGCAAGAATTAATTGAATCTTGTTCGTTGCAAATGTTAAATTTAATATGTACCAAACGTTTAAATATCTGTACATTTGTTAATGGTGAAACTGACATGATCTTGAATGAGTTATCAGGTTTTGATAAACATAAAGAATATGCCAATTTAGAAAAATCAGTAAGTGTGAGAGCTGCAAAATATGAACTCAATCTTATTAATCATATATGCTATAGATTGGAGAGAGGCAGGAATGCAAAAAACAAAAACATTTGTAATAATACCTTGACAAAAGATATAGAGAGAAGGAAATTGAATTCAGTGCCTGAGCAGCAAAATTGAGAAAATAAATATAAGTCATATCAATCTTATCACCAGAAAAATAATATAACCTTCAAAAAATCTATTTAATAAAAATAAAAAGATTATATTCAAACTACAGATAAATTAGGAAGTGTTAATGATAATATTAAAAAGAACTTTGTACATGAAATACATAAAACTACCCAGACCTCTAAAAAATAGTACTATAGGGACAAAAAATATTGCATTAAATACTGAAACTAAGGATTGCTTATTAGATTCCACATCTACTCTAGCTAATATAGCTACACATTCAAAATAAATGATATAGATGTACAGTTGATGCAAGATATCAATGCAATGGTGGACCACACTGAATGTATTAGTTCATCCCAATTTACACCTATAAAATCAGTTAACAATGAGGGTGGTTTGAATCCCACTTAAACGGAGATAGTGTCTGGAACTAATATTCCCTTGAGCCCTATTATAATCATTAAGGCAGGAAGTTCATTAGAATATAAAACTCCTGCAAAAATGCAAGAACGTCCAAAAGACAATATTGCCACTTTAGAGAAAATACAACAGAATATAAAAAAAAACACAAAAAAAATTATAAAAAGAGCTTTGCCTATCTAGCTTCAATTAAATACTTTCTTATAAATGACCTAGATAATATAATAGTCAATGATACTCTAGAATTGACTATTTCTGAACTTATTGATTTGATCAATCTATGTGATGAGGAACCAATATTTCAAAAAGAAAAATAGACATTAAAACTATCTGTACTAATTGATAACTCTCAAACTGGAACAACATGTATTGTTCCTGTTTTAGGATTTTGTCCAACCCAAAACCCAACTGTTCTAATATCAGAACAGAAGATGAATACAATAAAAAACTATTTCCTGGCAACAAGAAAAAAAAATATCCAAACGTGGATGTAAAGCAGGAAGAAAAGCAAAACTGTTCTACTCAGAACGATTGTTAAAAAAACAAAAAAGACAAAATCTAACCAAAAGTTGATCTTACCAAAAAGAACACATCAGTGTTCAATAATTCAAAATATAACTTTAAGGGGTTTTTATCTGTACAGGCTTTCGCAGGCATCTTGAGCTCTCTCGCTCTATCTTACATCTTCAAATCCAGGGGCATGTCTCTCCTTCTAGGAGGCATGTCCTCCCTCACTGAAGAGTTTTGACATCATCACACCCCCCCCACTCCCTCTTGAGTCATCATCATCTTTCTGTCTGAGCAGTGAAAGGGAGAGGATGTAATAGCTCTGCAGACCTCCAGCAATGGTCAGTTCTCATGCCTGCAGAGCTGTCACCTCCCTCCACAAGCAATCCTTGTAACCAGAACACCTGTATTGGTGTAAACAGTTTTATGTACAGCCCCCTAATGTTACAGATAGTGACATCTTGTCATTGTGTCTAGTAGAGTGTATCATATGTGATGGGTGGAGGGAGTCAATCTAGCATTGCCCAGATCCTACACATCAGAGCTGTCCCTGACCCAGTTTCACTTTCAGTTTCACACAGCACAGCAGGAGTAAACACAGAGAGCACTAGACAGCCAATCAGAGCAGAGGGGGGCATGTCCCACACAGGGGGACAGGTCCCATCCAGAGGGTTAAACTAAATATCAGGCAGCAAAACACAGTAAAGAGTGGCCCAACCCCAGGCTGCAGTTTTAGGTGAAGAACACACAGATTAGCCAACAGCTGCTATACTAAATGATTTCGGTAATACAAACCAATTTCAAAAGTGCTTATTTTTACTGTCTCCATCATTAACAGATATGATCTTTGTAACGAGAAAACACCTTTAAGCCCTGATGAAATTCAGGGCTTAAATAAGGGATTGTCCCGCTATCCATCAAAGAGTCTGAACCATTCGATCTATATTTAGATCTTCATCATTGTGGCCCACAAGATCAAGTAGATGTTTTTGTAAATTCACTGAAGGAGAATTCTTGGGGTCTGAAATTCACTCTGAACTGTAGTCATAGATAGAATTTCTAGATCTAGGTATTGGCAAAAGTCGGGTTGGTATGTGACATCCACTTTCTTCAAGAAGGTGGATGCCAACAGCTGCCTTGACTATAAAAGCTTTCATCATAAACAATGAAAGGACAATATTCCATTTAGGCAAATTTGTCATATATGGAAAAATTGTACGGAAGGTCAAATGTTTGAAAAACAAACTACCCTAGTATCTAATCGATTTAGGGAAAAGGGTTATCCAAAAGGACTGATAGAAGAAGCTCTAAAAAAGGAAGAATTAGGTCTCAAAAATTGTTTTACAAAAACATCAAATGAAGGAGAAGAATCTGTGCAAAAGGCAACTAGAAGAGATAAAAAAAACATTGATAATATAGCGAAAAAAAATATATTGGTCATTGTTTTATCACCAGATATGATTCAGAAAATAAGAAAATCTGTCGAATTTTGAAAAAACATTGGCAGATTATAAGGCGTGATTCACTTCTAAATAATGAGAGTCCCCTGAACCCACCCAAAATATTTAGAAGTCACGCTAAAAGAGATATTAGCCCCAAGCAGAATATGCTCAGATAAGAAAATCAAAAATGAAAAACTAAAAGGGATCCAGCAATAAATGTAACAAAAATAGATGTTTAACCTGCCCTACTATCAATTAGTGTTGAGCGATTATTATCGAAAAAGTTGAAATCGGCACAGTTTTTATGTTGATCGAAATTTTTAAATCATGCGATAATTTAGGTTAAAATCTGTGCATCATCTATTAATATCGCGCCATTTTCAGCGCTTCCTGTCATTTTGGCGGCCAGCAAATCAGCTTACAGAATAGAGCAGGGTGAGATGTGTGTGCGACATCATGACTGGGATGTGTATGGTTGCGATTGGCTGGAAAAATCACAGGACCTTCGGTTTTTACATAGAACAACCCTTCCTGTTTCATGATCAGGGCTGTCAGCGTCTCATAGCAGTAGGAACGAGGCGCTCCTGCCTGTGTCCAAACAGCTCACAGCGAAATTAATCTATTTTTCTTCACATAGAAAGCTCTACTGTATAGCTGTGATCCTTACAACTTAGTTATATCAGAGATTGGAAGATATTATTGTAGTTAGGTAAAATAATTTTATAAAGCGCACCTACCCGCTGTAAAGTCGACGGGGGAGAGCGTGGGGGGAGAGCCGCAGCGAACACAGACAAGCTCTTTAAAGAATACTGGATATAGTTTCACCAAACTAAGTGTAGACATTGCACTGCAAATGAGCTTTCATTATTAACAGCTTTCTATTGAAAAATTTCCTGATATGGGCCAGCCTAAACTTATATTAGGATACACACTTTTCTAATTAAACCTGCAGGTCGTCTTAGTTATGTGCAAAACACACTTTTATTATCAGTATCACATTTCCGATAGGTGTTCTTTTTCAAATGTGTCCCATTCCAGCTATGTTGATAAAGCCCCCGTGCAGTTAAATTAGAATCCAGCAATTTTATGTAGTCAGCACAGGTTGATAGGTGCCAAAAATACCTTTTATTATCCTAGATACATTTCAGATACGTGGTTTTTTTTTCTTCACTTAGGCCGCAGGCCAGCTTTGTTGAAAAGAATCTACTTTTGCAGTTAAATTTGAATACAGCTATTTGTAGTCACCACAGGTAATTGATAGAGTGCCCAAAAAATACCTTTTAATTCTCCGAATACATCTCAGATACGTGTTTTTTCACTTTGGCGCAGTATAGCTATGTTGTAGAGCTACTTGCAGTTAAATGTGGAATACAGCAATTTTTAGTCACCACAGGTGAATTGAAAGGTGCAAAAAATACCTTTTATTATCCGAATCGAACATATCATGATACGTGTTTTTTTCAACTTTGGCGCAGTACAAGCTTTGTTGATATGAGCTACTTTGCGTTAATTGAATACAGCAATTTTGTATCCACCACAGGTTGTAATTGATAGTGCCCAAAAATACCTTATATTTATCCGAATACATTTCAGAATACGTGTTTTACACTTTGTTGGCACTACAGCTTTGTTCATTGAAGCACCCTTGTACTTAAAATGTGAAAACTGCATTTTTGTAGTCACCACAGGTGAATTGATAGGTGCCAAAAATTACCATTTTATTATCCGAATAACATTTTCAGATACGAGTTTTTTTCGACTTTGGCGCACTAAAAAGCTTTTTTTTGTTCATATGAGGCACCTTGCACTTAAAAAAATTGAAATACACAATATTTTTAGTCACCACAGGTTACTTGAAAGTGCCGAAAAATACCTTTAATTATCCGACATACATCTCAGATACTTGTTTTTCGACTTTGGCGTCAGTACAGCTTTGTTGATTAGAGTCTAACTTTGCAAGTATAAATGTGAATACAGCAATTTTGAAGTGTCACCACAGGTGAATTGGAAAGGTCAAAAAACCTTTTATTATCCGAGATACATTTCAGATACGTGTTTTTTGTGCACTTTGGCCACACAGCTTTGTTCATTGAGGCTACCGCCTTGCACTTAAATGTGAATACAGCAATTTTTAGTCACCACAGGTGAATTGAAAGGTGCCAAAAATACCTTTTATTAACGCGTATACATTTCAGATACGTATTTTTCCACTTATGGCGTCAGTACAGTCTTTTGATGAATATCAACTTGCAGTTAAATTTGAATACAGACAATTTTTGTAAGTCACCCACAGGTGAATTGATTAGTGCCCAAAAAATACCTTTTAATTATCCCGAATACATTTCAATACGTGTTCTTTCACTTGGCGCAGTACGCTTTGTTGAATAGAATCTACTTTTTGCAGTTAAATGGTGAATACAGCAATTTGTATCACCACAAGGTGAAATTGAAAGGTGCCATAAATTACCTTTTATTATCCAGAATACATTTCAGATACGTGTTTTTTTTCACTTTGGTGCAAGGCCAGCTTAGATGTGATTAGAGCTACTTTGCAGTTAAATGTGAATAAAAGCAATTTTGTAGTCACCAACAGTGAATTGAAAGGGTGCCAAAAAATACCTTTTATTATCCTATAGCAATCAGATACGTGTTTTTTCACTTTGGCGCAGGGCCAGTCTTTGTTGATAGATCTACTTTTCAGTTAAATTTGAATAGCAGTCAATTTTTGTAGTGTCACCACAGGTGAATTGAAAGGTGCCAAAAATACTTTTATTATCCGAAATACATTTCAGATACAGTGTTTTTGCACTTTGGCGCACTACAGGCTTTGTTCATTTGAAGCACCTTTTTTTTGCACTTAAAATGTGGAATTCAATCAATTTATTAGTCACAACATGTGAATTGAAAAGGTTGCCAAAATAATACCTTTATTATACCTAATACATTTCAGATACGTATTTATTCACTTTGGCTCAGTACAGCTATTGTTGATAGCTCAACTTTGCAGTTTAAATTTGAATACAGCACTTATGTAGTCCCACCACAGTGAAATGATAGTTGCCAAAAAATAGCCTGTTTATTATCCGAATACATTCAGATACGTGTTTTTTTCACTTTGGGCGCAGTACAGCTTTGATGATCAGAGCTACTTGTGCAGTTAAATGTGAATACAGCAATTTTTGTGGTAGTCACCACAGGTGAATTGAAAAGGTCCCAACAATACCTTTTATTATCCCGAAGTACATTTCAGATACGTGTTATTTTTTCACTTTGGTGCAGGCCAGCATTGTTGATAGAGCTACTTTGCAGTTAAAGTGTAATGTACAGCAAATTTGTAGTTACCACAGGTGAATTGAAAGGTGCCAAAAATCCTTTTAATTATCCAATACATTTCAGATACGTGTTTTTTTTCACCTTTGGCGCAGGCCAGCTTTGTTGATAATCTACTTTGCATTAAATTTTTGAATACAGCAATTTTGTAGTCACCACAGTGAATTGAAAGTGAGCCAAAATAAACCTTTATTATCTGAATACATTTCAAGATTCTGATTTTTATTCACTTTGGCGCAGGCCAGCTTTGTTGGATAGATCTAATTTGCAGTTTAAATTTGAATACAGCAAATTTTGTAGTCCCATACAGGTGAATTGATAGGTGTCCAAAAAATTCCTTTCCATTATCCGAATACAATACAGATACGGTTTTTTCACTTTGGCGAGCTACAGTTTTGTTCATTGAAGGTGTCAATGCACTTAAATGGAATACAGCAATTTTGTAGTCCACCACATGTGAATTGAAAGGTTGCCAAAAACAATTACCTTGATAATTATCCAATACATTCAGATAACTTGTTTTATCCACTTTTGCTCATACAGCTTTGTTGATAGAGCTACTTTGCAGTTACATGTGAATACAGCAATTTTGTAGTCACCACAGGTGAATTGAAATGTGCCCAAAAATACCTTTTAATATCCATATAAAATTTCAGACAGTGTTTTTTTTCACTTTTTTGGTGTCAGTCAAAAGCTTTGTTTGATAGGATCACTTTGCAGTAAATTTGAAATCCAGGCAATTTGTTTTGTATTTGAGGATTTGGAATGAACTTTTGATTTTACAGTCTTTTAATTAGAGACATTCCAAAACATCTTCCATACCTTCTCAAATTTTTATATTTCTGAAACATGGGAGCGAAAAATCAGGTGGTAGCGAGCAAAGAGGGGGTAGGACATGGATGGTAGAGGTACAAAAGAAGTGCTCCTTCCAATGCAGGGCGACAACACGCAAGCCAGTGAGAATCGTCAGTTTGCAGGACCGTTCAGTCCTGTCATCGCTGGGTCAGGGCCCTGTGAATCTCGTAACGAACAGAGTCGCCAATCTGTCCTTCATTGGTTAATGCAACCTTGCATCCAGCAGTCTTATCCTCATCCTCGCAGTCAACGGCCACAAATGTCGTCATCAGCATCTGTCGAACATGAAGCCGCCCAAATGTCGAACACTTGTACCCACCAATGAGGATAATCCATTTTCTGAGAACCTCTTTGATGACAAAAAATGCGGTGGGTCAGAAGGCATGTTAAAAGATCAAGAGGCCAAAGAGGAAAATATTTCTCTGCTCTGACGCCCAGTTACTGATGCCATCATAGAGGAGGAGGAAGGAAGCGGTACTTGCAAAAATCCCAGAGCGGTCGGTAATGCCTTCAGGTCCCTCTTCTTTGTAGCCCCAGCTCCTGGATGCAGATGTCAACACCAAGTCACCTGTGTTTGATGATGATTATGACACATTGCGGATCCAACGCGGTTCTTTCACAACTTTTCTTGCGAGCACTTCATCACTGGACGAGGAGGAAGATCGAATGGTAGTACCAGTACCGGGTTCCCGCCTCAAAAGGGAGAGGGCGGTCGCAGAAGAGATCCGTGATATGATTCCGCCACCACGGTCAGGCGCAAACCCCGCCGGCTCCTCGCTTAACGCCGGCCCAAAAAGGGTCCAGACCCTCTGAAGCCTTGGCCTTCTTTGAGTCAAGCCTCTGATTCACCCAGCGATTTCATATCCGCCTTTGAGCCGTAAACGCATAAGTAGAGGCATAGAACCTTAGTGGTTTAACCTCCACCAACATGTCTAGTCACATGGCAGTCGAAATGCATGATTTGCAATGGAGTCAACACTTGCCCAAAAAGGCAGACCGGACGCCGCCGGCCTCCAACCCTTGACAACACCCTCTGTCTCCGCCTCCTCCACCTCCTCCACCATCCAAGCGTATCCCTCAGCTGCCAATGTCTCTCAGAGTCTGATCAGGGATCGAGCCTCCGCTTCAGCCCCAACGCGCCCGAGTAAACCACCAGCACCACCAAGGACCCATCCTACCCCTTCTCCACCCGCCAGTTTGATGACCTGCACGCCGTACAAGAGCGGCCAGTCTAGGTCACCAGCCTTCAGTCTTCCAGGTTTGGAGTTAGCAGAAGAAACACTTTAACACCCAAACCATCCAAAGCCAAAAGCCTGAATGTCATCATTGGGCAGGCCTTTTGGCCTTCGGAAATGGTGCCTTTCCGTCTGGGTGGACACAGATGGGTTCCTTCACGTCACTGTTGCCCTTGCCTGCCCCCAATACCTAGATGACTGAAGCAAGGCATTTCTTTGCCAGAAAAGCCGTCTCTGCCCTGGCCAGCTCACGTGTCCATCTAAATTTTCAAGCGCGTTGTCTGCATCTGTGGCCGGAAAAGTCCATCTGACCACCGACACATGGACTAGTAAGCACGGCCAAGGCCGCTATATCTCTGTGACAGCTCACTGGGTGAGCTGGCTGGATGTCTCTGAGGTGACGGTGGCTCTCAGGCTCGGCGCACGCTCTTCAAAACCGCAGGGATGGTGCAGGGTCTTTCCCCCAAGGTCCTCTGGTGGCATCACGTGCCCAGAGAAACCAGGCCGTGTTGAAATTAATCTGTCTTGGAGACCGTCCACACACAGGTCAGGAGCTGTGGACGGCTCTCCGCAACGAGACCGAGCGCTGGCTGGGTGACAAGAACCTTGTGCCAGGCAAGGTGGTGTGCGATAACGGGCGAAATCTGCTGGCCGCCCTTAAGAACGGTAGGCTGGAGCACATCCCTTGCCTGGCACATGTCATAACCTTGTCGTCCAGAAATTTCTAAAGAGCTACCCGGGTCTGGACTGCCTGCTGAGAAGGCTCGAAGTCTAAGTTCGCACTTCCGCCGTTCGCACCCTGCTTCGTCCGCCTGGCTGCGTTGCAGCGTCAGCTCGGCCTCCCCGTCAACCGTCTCATTGTTGACGTGGCAACACGCTGGAATTCCACCCTCCACATGCTCCAGCGATTGTGGCAGCAGCGCAATGCCATTACGCAGTACGAAGTGACACATGGCCTGACTGGGTGTTGAGCCACCGAGAGTGGAGGCAGGTGAAAGAGCTCTGCACCATCCTTGCCAGTTTTGAAGAAGCCACCAAAATGGTCAGTGCGGACAATGCCCTTGTCAGCATGAGCATTGTGGTGATCTTAGTTCTGGAACGATCGTTGGACACTCTGAAACAACAGGTCCCGCCAGCGACGGAGGAGGAGACGGACACAGATGCGGACACGGAGCCTTTCTCTCCGTCAAATCCACAAGGCCCGACAGTTCTCAAATTTTCATCGGTCTTCATTAGGCAGTGGTTCGGGGTCCAGGCTAGTGCAAGGTGGCGCATCAGCTCTCAGGGTGCATCATCTCAGGCAAGTCAGGGCTGTGTTGAAGCTGTGCCGGAGGAAGCGGAGGAGGAGGTATTCCTAGACACCGACGTTACCGACGTCCCTGCCTTGGAAAGAGGTTGGCGCGAATTTGAGGCGGAGGAGGAAGATGAGGAAGATCAGTTTGCTAGTGCCCCTCGACCCAGAGGCTTGGGAATCAAGGCTCCATCTCTCACATGAGTGCTTGGATGCTCCATTTCCTCCAACATGATCCTCGCATTAAGGCCATCAAAATGAACAACATTTACTGGGTGGCCACCCTCATGGATCCCCGGTACAAAACAAAACTCAGCACTTTCCTTCCACCCAC